>PVJS01001713.1:0-74512 GCA_004027185.1 Glis glis
CGAAGTTGCAGAGGGCCTCACTAAGTAGAGAGAGAGAGAGACAGGGAGAGAGAGAGAGAGAGAGAGACAGGGAGAGAGAGAGAGAGAGCTGAGGCTGGCCGCGAACCCGGATCCTCCGGTCTCTGCCTCCCAAAGTACTGGGATTACAAGCGTGTGCCACCACGCCTGGCTACCCCCAGCCTTTTGAAAAATTATTTTTATTTTGAAACAGGGTCATTGAAGCTGGCCTCACACCTGCGATCCTCCTGTTTCAGCCTCTCAACTATTGGAATGACAGGTGTGTGCCACTGTTCCCTGCTAAGACAGCTCTATTCTGACATTCTCTCTCCTGTGTTCATTCTATGCTTTGAAACGTTGGGAGTGGAGGTCATTTCCCAAACAGCAACACCTGTGGGATGGTGCCGTCATCATCAGCCCTCCTTCTCTATCATGTATGCAGGAGTTACACAGTAGTTCATCATGGCCCTACTTTGGGAAACGCACAGCAAACTTTCAGAAAGTCTTGTGAGGCCTATCCCTAGGTTTGAGATGAGAAAATAAGTGCTCATTTCTTCTTCACTCTTGGAGTGTGAGGAGGACTCAACTTTGTGACCTACTCTTCTTTCCAAATACAGCTATTTCTCATGATTCATTATAGTTGTATTCCATAAAGTCACTAGGAGCACTGAATTAGTAAATACTGAGCCACTGCTTCTTGGGGAAAATACAAGATTAGGCTCTTTTATCTCTGGTCACAACATTTGCGTCAACTCATCGATACATAGCCTTGTTTTATGCATGTTTATGCTTAAAGACACCTTACTTTATAAATATTGTTGGTTCATTAAAAAAAATTCATGACACTGGGGATTGAACCCAGGGACATTCTACCTCTGAGCCAGCCCTTCTTATTTTTTGTTTTGAAACAGGGTCTCACTAGGTTGCTGAGAGTCACACTATTTGCTGAGGCTGTGCTTGAATCTGCGATCCTCCTGTCTCAGCCTCCCAAGTACTGGGATTACAGGCGTGTAACATCAAGCCTGACTGGTTCATTGAAATTTAACTCACAGCACTATAACTCATGCCTGGATGCAGCTTATCTAGCCCAAGTCATTTCTCCAGAAGGCCCCTTACAGTCCTTTCATGCCTGGAACATTCAATCATGCCTTAGCACTCTGCTTGGACCATTTTAACAGCAAAATCACCAAAGGAAAGCGCGCGTGTGCATACACACACACACACACACACACACACACACACACACAGAAAAACTGAGTACTAAATACAACAGGAAAAGGACCTTGTTTACAGAATGATAGCTGAAATGAGGGGAAACGTGTCACTGTGATTAACCTTAGCTGGTGACGTGCACATGGGATATCTCAGTTTTTGCAGTTTTGCACATGTCCTCAGTGACCACAGTAGACCTAGAATCGATTTGGGTAACCAACAAATCTTAGTGAGTAGGTGACTTTGCAAATAACAGGATCAGTAAATAATGAGGATTGACTATAAATATTTTCAATAATATCCTCACCAAGCCTCCGCCCTTCTTTATTTTATATTTATGTTCTTGATTTGGCTTACATTTCCCAAAGTAGGGAATGAGGCCTTGGGCTACTCTCTTGCCAAACTGAATGTGGTGATTAGGAGCCTCCCACTGGAACTCAACATCTGTGATTCTTCAATGTTTCATAGACCTGTGGGTTTTAACATTAAGTTAAACACACACTTGAGGGTGTACCAGTCAGGGCCTGCTCTGCAAGAAACAGAACCCAAATCTGGATAATTGAAGCTAAAATTCATTTATTGAAAAGATATTGGGAAAAATACAGAATCTTGGGGGAAAGCAGAAGGACTAGTGTCTTCTAAAAAACAGGCAGGAGCCAGGGAGGTTGAACTGTGGCCAGGACCACAGGCTACAGCCAGGTGGGTGGTACCTGCCTGTCATCCCAGCTACCCTGAAGGCTGGGGTTGGACGATGATCTCAAATTCAAGGTCAGCTTTGACAACTTAGTGAGACCCTGTCTCAAAACAAAAAAACTAAAAGGGCTAGAAATGAAGCTCAGTGGTAAAGCATCCCTGAGTTTAATCCCCAGCACTGCAAAAGAAAATGAAAACAACAACAAAAAAATATGTGTGTGTGTGGGTTAGGGGGGTTGCTACAAACAAGACCAGCATCACTGCTGCTGCCCACAGCTGAGCTGTGGCCACAACCCATGGTTTGTTGCTTTTGGATCTCATGGAGCCACCTGCTCCCCAGAGGGGTTCTCCTTCTCCCATGTTAACTCAGGATACAAAGTCCCAAAAAAGAAAGTCTCATTTTAACCTCGTAGAAAATCACTGAATTTGACAGTTAATAGAGAAGTGTTTTATACAAATCTCCTGCCTGTGCTTCATTAAGGAAGCAGCATTTCCTACCATGTTATGTGACTTCCAAGGCCCTTTTAGTGGGGCAGAGGACTGACAATTTGGTGGACACTGAGCTACAAACTGGAGGCTATTGGAGGCACTCTTTAAAATAATTTCCAAGATCCCATATTGACTGTACCATCAAGAAACTAATCAGATCCATTTGAAGATGAAGCCAGTCAAGTTCTTTGGCTATTGTGCCGCTTTTAGTGGTTGGGGGAAATGACATGGTAAATGACGTAGGGCATAAAACTACTCTTTCCCAGGTGGTGCATGCTTGTAATTGCAGTACTTGGGAGGCTGAGACAGGAGGATCTCAGGTTTGAGACCAGCCTCAGAAATTTAGCAAGGCCCTCAGAAATTAGTGAGATCCTGTTTCAAAATAAAAAATAAAATAGGGCTGGGAGTGTAACTCAGAGGTAAAATGTCCCTGGGTTCAATTCCCAGCATACACACACATACACACACACACACACACACAATCTTCTCCCTTCTTTCTTCTCCCCACCACTAACCAGCTAATGTAGTTTGAATGTATATATCCCTCTGGTTATTTGGAATGAATGGGAGTCAGTGGATATTAACCCGGATATGTATTACACATTGAGCATCAAGGAAGTATCGTCCTGAATTTTAGCCTATTTTGTGTCATCAATTATGACATATCAAATTACTGTAAAAAAGAAAGGGTTCATATATTAAAGAACAGGAACAGAAATAATTATCACCATTACCCAGTGGATACAACTAAAAACCAGGAGCAGTTTATTAATTATTATTATTATTATATATTTTTTATCATTCCTGGAAGTATTTTTCCTCCAGGGCAGCATTTCTGACTGAAATAACAAGAGCAACAATGCTGGCACTGTTGCTTAATTATGTCTAATGCATTCAGTAAGTTTATTCTTCCAAGAAAAAGTTAGGAAGGTAGAAAGTTGAGTGCCACCATCAGAGCATATCCAATTTTACTAATGAGGGAAAAATTTTACATTGCAAGCCTTAATCTTTGTGTCAATTGGCCGCAGGCCATTAGAATAAACCATAGAAACAAATGTGGTTTCTAGGTACAAACTTTAAACTCATACATGAATTTAAAATGGAGAAATTACAGAGGGGACAAAAACATTCACCTCAAAAGCAATGAGAGTTTTAGGTTTCTGATGCTTAGATGAAATATTAAGTATTAGGAAAATTCACAAAGAGGCCTATAATACAATGCAAACATGGAGAGATCCATTGTCTTGGCAAATATTATATTTTGTTAATGGGCCAATCCTTATCAAACCATTCCACAAGTCTAGAAAAATCTATGCCAACATGTTCTTCTCAAATGTGAAAAGCTGAACAAAACCTTTAACCCCTTACTGCTAAAATTAATGGGCCAAAGCTTTCCCACTTCCTGGATAATACAGTGTGCTCCTTGATTGAAACAGATCAGACCAGGTTGTTGTCAGGAAGGACAATCCCTAAATACCATTTCCACTGCTACTGGAAGGTAGTGATGAATTCACAACCTTACCTGGGACTCAGGATTGGGCGATGTCACCATAATAATTATTGCTAAAATCAAGTTCCTACTGTGGACATGGAAATCATAGTTCTGTGTTTCTAGGAAACCAAACCAGTGAAGAAAATAGTTCTTCATACATGTTGAATAAAAAATATTGTATTTGTTTTGACAGCAAATGGCAGAGACATTCACTGTAATTGAGCCACACAGAGAGTATTAGTCTAACTTAATTGATTGGTCCAGAGGGAGAGAATAAAAGCCAATTTTATAAAGTAATAGAATTGATGGCTATAAAAATGGAATCGACTTGCTTATTAACTGGACTGACTAAATGATTTTTTTCATTGAATGGTTTGTAAAATTTAATACAACAATATAGGGAAGAACAAAGGACATTAAGAAAAAGGAGCCGGGCGTGGTGGCGCACGCTTGTAATCCCAGTACTTTGGGAGGCGGAGACCGGAGGATCCGGGTTCGCGGCCAGCCTCAGCGCGCGCATGCGCGAGCGTTCTCTCTCTCTCTCTCTCTCTCTCTCCCTGTCTCTCTCTCTCTCTCTCCCTGTCTCTTTCTCTCTCTCTCCTTAGTGAGGCCCTCCGCAACTTCGTGAGACCCGGTTTCAAAATGAAGTATAAAAAATAGGGCCGGGGGCGTAGCGCGGAGGTAGAACGCCCCTGCGTTCAATCCCAGGTACCGCAAAAAAAAGCAAAAAAAAAAAGAAAAAGGACCATTTAAGCAATCAAATGATGCTTGGTGTCCAGCTAACCAAACATCTTCTTCTTTGGAGACACACTGGCTATGAATACACTTAAGTCATGTAGAGGAAGGGAAAGGAAAGTGCTCATATGGAAATCTACCAGGAAAGCTCTTGTATCCTTTCTGGCTGAATTTACTAGGATAGCCTTTATAGTCACCTTCTCTGGTAAACTGGGACATTTAACAAAAGCAATAGCAATAGTAACGTTGAGCTCCTGCTATGACCAAAGTTCCCTGCTAGGTGATTTATGTATGTTATTTAATTTTATCCTAATGATTACAGTTAAGTGAATATCATTATCCAAATTCTACAGATAGGGAAGGTGAAGGTCAGAAGGCTAAATAGCTTGCTTGAAATCAATAGATAGCATATAACAGAGTTTCAAAACCAGATCTATTTCATTATATCAAATATACTGTCTACATCCATATAGATATTAGTAGATGTAGAAAATTCTGAATGTATATACACACATACATACTCATCTACAGATACATGTGAATATGTATGTATATTCACACACGTATTGATATATATTTGTTATAAACAACTCTATGACTCAATGTACTAAGGACAGATGGACACTGTAGTTCTGATGCTAACTGTCCATATGATCTTTTTATATATTTGGATTTTGATTTCTTCAAGTTTTCAAAATTGGAACACTGTGTTACCAAATAATGTTTAAAGCTATTTGAGACTGTTGGCTTAGAGTAGCTATCAAGTCACAGGACAAGGCAAGACCAAGGGAAAACACACCCCAGGAGAGAGAACAGGTTCCAAAGGCTGAGAACAAGGGCCTGGGAGGTTACGTATGCTTCTCCAGCATGGCAGAGCCTTTGAACAGCGAGAGAAAGGGAGTCTATGATTCAGATGCTTTGTTTTGCATTGATTAGTATAAACACAGTGGAGTTTGATGACAAAGATCTTTCTCTGCCCTTCTCCCTTTGTCTGCCAAATTTTTGGAGGCACCAATATCTTGGAAACCCATCAATAAAACCCAGAGGCCCTGCTTGAAAATAAATGGGTAAAAACCCTAATCATACACAAGGAGGGTCCATGATGATTACTACGATGATTTCTAAAACATTAGAAACAAACTCTTTATACTGAGACCACTGGGCTCTGTTTTCTAAAAGCAAGCAGTCTTGATATTTGCCTTTATTTCTCTATTCTCAGTTGGGATGAAATCCCAACACTTGAGGCCTTCGGAAAATACTATGCATGGTTTGTTTGAATGCATTCTCCTCTAGGATTCTGTTGCCAGACTGTACAGCTGCCCCTTTTCCTCCTGCTCAAGCACCCCGCTCCCCGAGCCTGTACCCTGTAGCTAGAGAGCCAAATATCATGAACCAAAAGCATTTTTAATAGAAATACCAGGAAAATTCTGTTTCTAATGGCATTCAAAAAACAAACAAAGTGAAGGCCAACTTTATGGGAACCTCAAATCTAGACCTCTGAAGAGGGAAGTTATAAGAGCTGCTGAGTACAGTAGGAAGAATATTCCTACATCCCAACAAGGAAAATGTAAGGCAATGTCTCTTGTCACATTTCATATTTTTAAAATGAATGCTTTCAGAGGAATTTATCAGAACTTACACTGTCATGAGTAAGTAGTTGAAATTTTTAATCTCTATCTTCTGAGGGTCAGGTAGAAGACATTGCACGAGCCTGATTCAGCCAGCATTCACTCTCAGACCCAATACCACCTAACAATACAGAAAGGGGTTAAGTGTATTATTGGCAATTGTGCCAACACTGAGCAACACTGAGCAGAGAACTGGGCTGCAAAAGACCATTTTGAAGGAATCCTATTTTTATGAGAATGACATATTGATACTTATCTTTTTTAAACTCATACTTAGAAAAGGAAGCAATCTATGATTCTTTAGCCTGTACCTAAAGTTTCACAGAGAACACAACGAGTTCTGTTAAGGAATGCTGAAGATCCTGGCCAAAAATGTACAAGGAGTTACTTACAGATTCATACAACAAGAATAAAAAATCTGCAACTAGGTCTTCCTTTGAAGACATAGCATATGGAGGTGTAGTGGGGAAAGAGGGAGAGTATGAGTGAGAACCTCAGCCTGGAGCTTTGGTACAGTGATGCTCATGGAATGCCCAAGGGACTGGACTTCTGATTTTAGAAGATAGAAATTGGGACTGGCGTGGTGGTGCACGCTTGTAATCCCAGTACTTGGGAGGCTGAGACAGGAGGATCGCAGCCAGCCTCAGCTACTTAGTGAGACCTTGTTTCAAAATAAAGAATAAAATAGGGCTAGGGATGTAGCTCAGAATTAGAATGCCCGAGTCAATCCCCAGTTCCGCAAAAGAAAAACAAAACAAAACAAAACAAAACAACAACAACAGAAAAAAAACGGGTGGGTGATAGAAGTTGGATCTCCTGTTAGAAGTAACTTTAGAAAGCAAATAAGCAACAACAACAAAAACAGAACTCTCAGCAAGTATATCAACAGAGATAATATGAGAGGTTAGCAACCTGAACAGGGAATATGAAAAATTCATTTGCTAAATGATATAAAACAACAGTGGGTCAGACTGGATATTAGGGAAAATAGTATTAGTAAACAAGAGGATACATTTGATATCTTTTTCTAAAAAAAAAATGAGGAAAATAGGGTACTGGCATTAAAATGATGATAAGACCCATCATACAGATGAAAGAATAGGAAAGATGGAACAGAGGCAACACTCACCAGACTGGCTGAATATTTTTCTTATCTAAAAGAAGCACATCAGTTTATATTGTAACTGCAAGTTTGTATTATGTTTCCAGCCTTAAGGAAGAAAAAATGACATCTAAACATGTCACCCCCATGGAAGAGGCTTGGGGACAGCTGAGATGTCATCTAAAAAAGCACATATTCCTGGAGTCGGCGTAGGGTAGGAGATGCAGGACAGGAGATGTGGATTTTAGATGGTATGAGAGGTAAGTCTCTTTATTTCTAACACCTGAGCCCTAAGCCCAGGGATACTTGTATATTTCTTGTGGTAGCAGATGAGAAAAAAGAATCAAAATAAGAAACTCAGAAATGAGATAGTCATGTTTGGCATAGTTTGGTTGAGCACTGAAACAAGTACAGGAAAGAAACAAAATTGGCAGTATTTACAACTCTCAATTAAACAAACACAATCTCATAAAAAGGAGACAGCAAAACAAATATTGAAACTACACCTTCATAGTAAAATAACTCTACCTTAAGTGTATAGTATACTGTACTTTAAATGCAATTTACCCTCTACCTTAAATGCAATTTAAAAGTTATTTGTGTGCTATTGACTTCAACATTTAGTTAAACATATATATGTATATATATATATATATATATTTTTTTTTTTTTTGCGGTACCGGGGATTGAATGCAGGGGCGTTCTACCTCCGCGCTACACCCCCGGCCCTATTTTTTATACTTTATTTTGAAACCGGGTCTCACGAAGTTGCGGAGGGCCTCACTAAGGAGAGAGAGAGAGAGAGAGAGAGAGAGATAGGGAGAGAGAGAGCGAGAGAGCTGAGGCTGGCCGCGAACCCATCCTCTGGTCTCCGCCTCCCAAAGTACTGGGATTACAAGCGTGTGCCACCACGCCCAGCCTAAACATAGATTTTTAAACTGCTTTTGAAAAAAATATGCTGCTAGACTTAGGATGTTCTATAGCAGCATAAACACATGCACATGTAACTCAAAAAAATTATGAAGCAAAAGAAAACATTGAAAATGAAACCATAATATAAAATGATAAAAGCAATAATGAATACAAAAATATAATGCATATGATAGTATCAGATAATTAAAAGTAAAAATATCAGGCCATTTTGATATGTTAAATCTGATGTTTTGTTTGCTACTTGAACTGGCTAAATAAACTTGAAGTATTTAAACAAAATTAAAATATTAAGATTAAGAAGAGAAGTAAATGGTATGGGAGTAATCAGGAGAAATTAATATTAGCCAAAATATACATAAATTATTTTATTGCTATAGGGTAATATCCATAATGAATTCTCAGCAATTATAATGATATCTATGTGCCCAGAATTGGGGTTCTAAATATGGGCAAATCCTGAAGCATAAGGAGAAATGGGAAGAAAAAATACTAATTCTAGGGAAGAATTTTAAATGTATTTTAATCTATTATTAATCAAAGAATCCAAAATAGATCTTCCTTTCAGTTTATTGCAGAATAACTTGATGAATGATAACAGAAAACTTGAAAAAATACATTAAATAAAGTTAATTGGTGGGATAAAACTTCCTAGCAAACTGGGAAATAAAAAATAAATAAAAATTTCTATTGCCCATGGAACAGTTACAAAAAGATTATGAATTATATCATAAAGAAAACTATGGTAAACTTTATAAATTAGTGATGATGCAGGCCATCTTAGACCACGAAGTGACAAAGCTAGAAACCTGAGGTAGTGTCTTGGGCTTTCTCATACAAAGAGATATGATTGTAAGTCACTTTAAACTTCTTAGAAAGAAGTTTGGCAATATGTATTGAGAGTCTAAACATGTTTTTATAGATTTGTAGAGTAATTCCACTTCTTGGAATCCATTACAAAGAAATGTTCTGAAATATGAAGTATGAATATATATTTTTGCCAAAGTTTTTATCAACATGTTCAACAATTGACAAATTATTAAGATATGGTATCTCCATATGAGAGCATATTGTGCAGAATTTAAAATAATATTTACCAAGATATTTTAATGACGTGAGAAAATGAAAACGATGTCATATTGTATTAGAAAACATAGGGCTAAAACTATAGTGTCATCCAAGAGTAAGAGAAAGGGGTTGAAGAAAATACACTGGAAATATTTATCCTTATCCTTTTGATTACTGTGATAATTACTTTTAGTTTCTTCTTCATAATTATCTATATTCTATATAGAAATCTGTGTTTAAATATAAAAATAATTATTTTTTTTAAAAACACATGTTTTCATTTGAAAATCAAATATTCCAAGACCCAGCCACCATTGCTAACCATACCACTTCAAATGCTTCATGTTTAACTCAATTTTTCTAGGAAGTGTGACAAGAAAAACCACATTCCCTTCGTGGTCTTAGAGTTCTTGCTCAGTGGTGACACTTGGAACAGGCATGTTGGTGGCAGTGGTAATTACCAAGAGACCTGCAATGGTAAAGATCAATTCTGTAGAGAAAAACTGTAGCTATGGTATGAACTGATCACTTCTTCACAGATGTATTCTTTTTTTTTTTTTTTTTTTTTGCAGTACCAGGGATTGAACCCAGGGGCGTTCTACCTCTGTGCTACATCCCTGGCCCTATTTTTATACTTTATTTTGAAACCGGGTCTCACAAAGTTGCAGAGGGCCTCACTAAGTAGCTGAGGCTGGCTGCGAACGGGATCCTCCGGTCTCCGCCTCCCAAGTACTGGGATTACAAGCATGCGCCACCACGCCCGGCTTCACAGATGTATTCTTGAAATACAGATCAAATCATGTACGATGATTCTAAAACTCATCGATAGATTCTTTGTTAGTCTTAGACTAGAAATAAAATGCCCTTATTTATAAGTTGACCAGATGTCCCATGTAGTGCTCTATAGTTATTTTAAGGCAAATTTTTGATAATGTCACTTTTTACTCCTAAATAGGTCCTGCTTGTATGACAAGTAATATATTATTCTATTCCTTGGTCTATAAGGCTTGGGCTGTTTGGCCCCAAATTGTCACCCTAAGCTAAGTTCTAACTCTTCTCTCTGCAACAACCCTTCTGATCTTCTATAAGATTCTTCTTTATTAGACTTCCTTCATAGAGCTGTGCTTTTTGCTGGGAGAGTGGTGATATGGTGGGTTATCATTGTGGGTGATGGAGGAACTGAGCACAAATAGATGAGGAAGATGGAATCACTTTTTTTCATTATCTTTGATTGGCTTTGGAGACATGGCATACTAATTTGAGTTTGAGGCTGCAATGGAACAAGATTACACATGTTCCCTGAACACAGATATGAAAATGAATGAAGTATCACAGGGGTCTAGGTGTGTAGATACGTTAATAGGAACTAACACACATAATTGTGCCAAGGCCTCAGCAATCAAGTTAGAAGAGAAGAATGGAAAGGAAGGTGTGATAGTTAATCTAATTTGTCAACTTGACCGGATCATGACACACCCAAGATCATGTGACTTTGGGTGTGTCAATAAGACAATTGGTTTATGTCACAGCAGATTAAACAGAAAGTCCTGCCCTAAATGTAGGCAGCAGGGTTCTGATAGGTGTAGGACTTAGATAAAAGAAGGAGAAAGCTGCGTAGAGGGATGCGCGACTCTTTCCGAAGAAAATGCATCTGCTCTCATCTGAGATCATCGGCCTCCAGCTCATAGATATGGAACTTCGCCATTTCTCTGAAGAGCTTCTTGATCTTCTGCTCTCGTCTGAGATCGTCGGCCTCCAGCCCTTCGAACTGAAACTTCACCATGGTTTCTCCGAAGAGCTTCGCGATCTTCACATCTTGGACTGGGACTGAATTAGTGGTTGCTCAGATCCTAAGACTCCAGCTTTTAGACCGCTCGACCAGCTACTGGTTCCTCTGACTCTCCACGTGCAGTCGGAACTTGGGACTACATTGCTTCGAACTGTAAGACTGATCTGATAAATCCCTTTTTCCATATACTCATTCTGTGAATTCTGTTAGTCTAGTGAACCCTGGCCAATACAGAAGGAAAGAAGCCCAGGCCCCAGAAAGGCCAGCAAACTGACTTATCTAAGAGGCTAGTGCTAATCACAAAAGCAGGAGAGTCAATTATGCATAGCACACTGAGTATCAGATTCCAGACCTAGTTCAAGCATCCACGAGTATAAGAAATGATCAGTGGTGGTGTTGAGAGAGCATACAGTTTAGGAGGCCAACTTTGAGCAAACTATGCTCAAAGTAATACTCATGATGATGATGAAACCCCATTTATTCACAAAAAGTAAAACAGGTTGTGAAATCCAGCCTGCTGGAGAAGGAGCCTAGCAGGGTTAGAAACAACCTGAGCTCAAGGCAAGTCTTCATTCCTTAAAAGGAATGAGCTTTTGGGCTGGAGCACCAGGCAGGAGCCGTGCCTTGGGTCCCAAGGGGAGTGGGGAGAAATCACCTACAATCTTGAGACCCAAGGATAGAATTGATAACTAGGATTCACCATCATGGGCGATAAGATCTAACTTTAAGTCCCATGAGATACAGAATGTCAGGCTTCTAATGCACCTCATGCCCTAATCTGGAAGGCATTGGGACCCATAGATAGAACTGAAAGACAGAGCCTACTAAGGGGACAGGGCTGGACCAAAGTAAAGGAAACAAAGTAGGGGCTGGTAATGAAGAGAAGGGAGGAAAGAGGGGACACACTCCTAGGAAACTCCAAGATAAGGCCAAGTGGGCAACAAAGAGTTCCCTCACCTTGAACTAAAAGTTCACGAATTGCAGATATGAAGCAATTGAAGAACTGTTTTAAATCATAAATAAATCATATTGCTTTATTATTTAAGTAAAGATAATTCCTTCCTATGAATGCAAAACAGAAAAGCTCAGTCTTTTTCCCAGTATTGTCATACTCATTTTTAAGCACAAAATTAAGAGATAGAATAAAATAAACAGTATTTTTTGAACAGATGTTTTTTGCTACTCTGCCTGGGAACAGCTGATATATATATGAGGGCCTAGTCTCAGACCCAGTTCAAAAATAATATTTTAGTTGGATCAAATACTCTGGTGATTTACACCTAACATTGCCCTTAACTCTGACTATAAGCCAAATTTTAGTAACAAAAAGAAACCTAGTGTAATTTCCTGGTTCTGAGCAGCATGTAAAGCTCACAGGAAAACTAAGCCAGGACCCAAGAGAGCTTTCCCATCTTGTCATCAGATGTCTGTGGGTTGATAGGCTCCGGTTCTGACTTTTAAAATCTGCACTCAAAGTTTCCCATGTTTATTGTTAGTCCATTTATGATAAGTAACTGAGTTAACAGAATGAATCATGTATCTCTCTTCATAAATCCTGTGTGCATTTGCAGTGAAGTTGAGCAAGCTACATTTTGAAAATATAAACAACTCGTACATTTTCTCAAGAGCCCCTTCATTTTTCTTATTTCTTAAGGTTTGATGTAACCTCCTGTAATTCTGGCTCTGTTATTGATGCTCCTGTGCTACAGTTGCTCTCTGGTTTTCTCTCAGAATGCTTTTTGTGATGTCAGGACCTGTTCTTTGAAAACTTCTGCAAACACCATTCCATTAAATTTTCACATCTGACTCAGATACATGAAGTTAAATACTGGATGGATATTTTTGGGGGGACAATCTGAATTGATTGGCAGAATGCTCCTATTCAGGAAGTGGACATTAATTTTAATAACATAAACAAATAAGAAATGAGAAAAACAAATAACAAGTGATTAATTTGATGTATCTGCTAAATGGAGGCAAGTTTGGTTATGTTGATTTCTTATTAATAATTTTTTGAGGTAAATTTGGTGGCCTGGGCATTAGATTTTCTTTTTAGATACTTGTTTTGTTATTCATATAGATTCTGTTGAATGTAATGACAATTCTTTAAAAGAGTTGGGAAGAAAACACTTATGTTGCATTCAGATTGCATTGTAAAGTTAAAGCAATTTTTCCTGCTAACTTTATTTTCCTTAATATTTTATTTCTGAATCTCAGCAGTATTAATCTTACGCAGACATTTTAGGTCTAGATTAATTGCAAATGCTCCTGGTGCTTCATAATTTATTTTTATTTTTGAAAGCTAGCAAAAATTATTTATCAGATAAACAAATTGTCCTTTGACCAATAGTTTTTCTGGAGGTGGCCAATCTACCACGGCTTTACTATTGCCTGTGTCTGTGATCACAAGCAAAGAACCCAGTTGGGAAATGTTTCCCAATAGCTGAGATTTAGGATTATCAATGTACAGAGTTCTAAAGATGGTTTGAATGAATTAATAGGCAAGATTCTTTTTTTTTTTTGCGGTACTGGGGATTGAACGCAGGGGCGTTCTACCTCCGCGCTATGCCCCCGGCCCTATTTTTTATACTTTATTTTGAAACCGGCTCTCACGAAGTTGCGGAGGGCCTCACTAAGGACAGAGAGAGAAAGAGAGAGAGAGAGAGAGAGACAGGGAGAGAGAGAGCAAGAGCTGAGACTGGCCGCAAACCCGGATCCTCCCGTCTCTGCCTCCCAAAGTACTGGGATTACAAGCGTGCGCCACCACGCCTGGCTAATAGGCAAGATTCTTATACTTATTTAAAACATATCAAAACAATCTTTTTTTGGCCTCAAAGGAGAAATAGCCATCTAAAAACTTTTTCACTTATACCCAATCACAAAGAATAATCAGAAAAAGGTCTGGATTTGGAATTTAAAAAAAGCCTGGCTAGAATCTTAGCTTCAAATTTATTAGCTTATTTCATCTTTGACAAGTTACCTTTTGAAACTCTTGTATACTGGAGGGTAAATTTAGACTAACAATACTTACCTTAAAGGGTGATTTTTCTGCATGGTCTAAGTACAGATTAAGATGCTCAGTATATGATAGTTCAATCTTAATCTAATGCTAAATTGTCAGTGAAAATATCCAAGAATTAAAATAGGCATTCTTAATTTTTGTGTATTATTTTTTTACTTTGAGTCATCTAAATATTAAATTTCACTAACATAATGGTACTCTAAATCATTTTGATTCCAAAATTAAAATTATTCATATTTGGTTTGGAAAGTTAAGAATCGTAGACATTTGTTTTTATCTTTATCTGAATCCCTGGGTTTGGATAGATGGCTAATTATACTATTGTTTTCAACCTTTCCATTACCTTTTCCAGAATTCTAGAAGCTTTTAAGTAACTTTTGTTTTTTTGTATCTCTGCTGTCAGTAGAAAAAATGGACCAGTGCTATTTATAAGATAATTGTGTGAGATCATAAAATGAGAATCATGATTTGTCACATTGCTAACAACAGATAGCATTAGGGCAATTCTAGTTACTGAAAGTGAAGAATAGAAACACTCATTTTAAAAGAAGATCTTAGATCCAGGCCTGCATAAGAAACAAATTGGAAGATGTTGCTTATTAGATGGCTATCTAGATATTTGAATTTTCTTCTTTAAACAGTCCCTCCTCTGCATTCTTTTTCTCAAAAATTTAAATTTTTCCACTCTATATTAAATAAAGGAATAAGTGCAATGAAGGCAAGAATTGATTCCCAAATATAGCTCAGTGCTACGCTTCTCTGTCGGACTCCCTTTTACTAATTTCCTATTTCTTCCAATTTTTCAATAACAAATACCAAGAACTTTCTAAACTGCATGACTTTTACAGCTTGGCTTATTTTTTGTGTCTTTGTTATGTTTATATCCATTCATTGGGACTCAGTCAACCTGAGTCTCCTTTTTTTTTTGCGGTACTGGGATTGAACCCAGGGGCATTCTATTTCCTCTGAGCTACACCCCAGACCTATTTTTTTATTCTTTATTTTGAAACCAGGTCTCACTAAGTTGCGGAGGGCCTCACTAAGTAGCTGAGGCTGGCCGCAAACCCAGATCCTCCGGTCTCAGCCTCCCAAGTACTGGGATTACAAGCGTGCGCCACCACGCCCGGCGAGTCATCATTTGTTGAGTCATTTTCCAAAACCATCTTGACCATTTGTTATCACTGCTATGCTAGGGCAACATCAGAGACACAATGAAGAGCATATCATCTCTGTTATCAATGTGTTGTTTGCAGCCTGATAGGGAGAAGAAAACATGTTATCTAAGTAATCAGGTCTGTAAGTCACAGTTCTCCAGAGAAACTAAATCAAGAATATATAGGTAGATAGATTTATAGATTTATTTTTTTAAAACTGCATAACATTTGTTTATCTTAAAACAAGTACAAAATGCAAGCAATTATTGTGAGTATCTCTTCCTGTACATGCTTAACTTCAGGGATTCTCAACTATATATAGATAAAAATGTATAGATTCAGACTTTTAATTAATTTTTCTGTAAGATTTGTGTGTGTGTGTGCATTGTAATTTTGCATCATATTGGGATATAGAGTGTCAGCCAAATGCATGCACACAACCCTCAGTGCCCTCCTCACTGAGTCCCATCCTCCTCCCTCCCTCTCCACTCAATGTCTTTGATATTGGAATTGGTAGTTTTGTATATATAAATAGTTGGCTTATCCAGTTATTAAGGTTGACATGTCCCAAGATCTGCAGTCTGCAAGCTGGAGACTTAGGAGAGCTTATGGAGTAGTTCCAGTCTAGTTCTGAAGGCCTGAGATCCAGAGCAGCTGCAAGAGTAGCTCCAATCTGAAAGTTGACAGGCTCAAGACCAATGAGGAGTTGATGTTTCAGTTTGAGTCTGAAGGCAGGATAAAGACCAGCTCAGTCAAGCAGGAGTCCTCTCTTACTCAGTATATTGTTCTATTTAGACCTTCAACTAAATGCAAGGTGTTATAGTTTGAAAATGGAATGTCCTTCAAAGGCTCACGTGCTCGGTCCCTCATGCAGAAATGTCCAGAAGTGGGGCTTTTTGGAAGTGACTGAATCATGAAGGCCCTGACCTCATCAGTGGGTGAGTCCATTGATGTATGAATAATTTGATGACATTATGGGGAGGGAGTGGAAACTGTAGGTGGTGCAGCCTCGTTGGAGGAAGTAGGTCACCAAGGGTATGTCCTGAAAAGGTACTTCTTTTTTTTTTTGCAGTACCGGGGATTGAACCCAGGGGCATTCTACCTCCAGGCTACACCCCCAGCCCTATTTTTTATTCTTTATTTTGAAACAGGGTCTTACTAAGTTGCAGAGTCCTCACTAAGTATCTGAGGCTGGCTGCGAACCCGGATCTTCCAGTCTCAGCCTCCCAAGTACTGGGATTACAAGGTGCGCCACCACGCCCGGCTTGAAAAGGTACTTCTTATCCCTGGCTCCTTTCTCTCTTTGTCTCTCTGCTTCGTGGTTGCTGTGAGGTAAGTAGCTTTCCTCTGCCACATCCTTCCACCGTGATGTTCCTGCCTTGGAGCCAGCCTATCATGAACTGAACCCTCTGAAAAACAACCAAAGGTATTTTTCTTAGGTATTTAATTCCAGCAATGGAAGCCAACTACCGCAGATGGAGACCCACCTGCATTAAGGAGGAAAATATTTTTTACTAAGTTTATTGGTTTAAGTAGTAATCTTGTCCAGGAACAACAAACATCACAAACACACCCCAGATAATATTTGACCAGATATCTGGGCACCTTGTGGCTTAATCAAGCTAACAAATAAAATTAACCATCAAACCATGATAAAGGCAGAATGAGGCATGAGCCACCAGTGATGTAAGAAATGTAATGCTTTTTGTTAGTTTTGGGTAAATAGTGCTGAATTCAATATCAGCATCCCTGATATCCCATGTCTTTTCTAATTATATAATTCTTCATTTCCAATAAAACTCCTCCAGGTGTATTCTTTGTTCACCATAAATTTTTAAAGTTTAAATGAAGATGTTGTAATTACTTTTCAGTCTTTGTTGGCACTTTTATCAGTGACACTAGTAATCCTGTTCTTGGCTTTTAAGATGCTCTGACATTTCTCGAATTAATAATCCCATTATGAGATCTAGTGATGGAAACTATTCAAGTAATATTTGTACACACACGAAATTATCTGTATCAATGTAAATATTATCTGTGGGGGGAGAGGGCAGAGAAAGGGAGGGAAACACACAATGAATACTCTGTGCATGTATTTGTCATTCTGAACCTCACTATGATGTATAATTGCAATGCACCAATAAAAATTTGTAATGAAAAAAATCCTATTACCTTGACTACTACTAAATTTCATTAAGTATTACTTTGAAATGTTTCTTGGATTTACTCATTTATTCCCACTGCCATTATGCTAGGTTACAATTTTGTAATTCCATAAATATATTATTCCAAGAGCATCCAGGCTCAACCTCATGTTACCTATTAATTTTTTTTATTAGTAACTCATTTGGATATCAAACCGGACTTCCTAAAACACAGTTTCTCTCTTGTGATGTGTTAGTCACAGGAAATACACAGTTTCCTATGGTCCAACATGCTTGATCACTTCCATTAATTTTTACTTTTAGTTTCTCTAAAATCTTACCTATTTATTAACCCATTCTTTTCTTCATCTTTTCCTGTTTAAGCTTTTGATATGGTCTTCACATTTTTTCTCTTACTTTCTACTCCTATGTGACTTTCCTTTTATATTGTTGCTCATGCCACTTCTTGGCTATGTCCTCCTTTAATCCCAAACCAAATTGTATTTACTTTTAAAAGGTCAACCTTTAATTAAAGCCAACCTCTATCTCAATGAAGACTTCCTTGGCTTAGTTTACCACTCAGTGCTGATCATATATTTCTATGCATTGCTGTATTATTTCATGTTTGTTAGCTTGGCTGTTCTCAAATACAGTGTCTATATTATACTTAATACTACATGTCAATATTTAATGGAAATATTGATTAACTGATAAAGATCCCTATTCTACTTTTTTAAATATAAAATATCACAGACTTTTCCAAAGATAATTTCAGACATTTAGGCTGTGGTACTTGTGCTATTTTAAGCCATTTAGTACACTGCTCCCAAAATATAATACTTGAGCAGGAAATGACCTGCCATATCTGTGTAGATAGCTCATGAGTCAGAGAAGGCATGAAGTTATTCCCCAGTGGAGGAAATGCAATACTAAATACCTATATCTGGCATTTAGTTAGTAAATGAAAGAGAGAAGGAAGGTGGGAGAAACAGTTGTTCACCGTTATACATTCTGCTTTTGCTCCAGGTTGTCTGGATGAAGTGGAATCATATAGACCAATGGAGCACATTCGAAGTGTCCATACTATGCGTTATACTCTAAAATTGTTCTCAATAAATAGCATATGAGATTAATAAATATGAGCAATGTAGAAAAGGATGATCATATAGCCCCAGTACTGACTAGAGGGGCTAAGAAGAAGATTTCCACTTAAAAAAAGGAGATAGTTTGAAAATGAACAATGAGTTGCTGAGGTAATTATTGCACCATGAAAACCATCTTGCACCCCAGTAGTGACCTTTACATTATATCATCTTAACAAAACCTAAATGCAACTTTCCTTTTACTATTAAAAGTGTATGTACTGTGGTTTTCTTTCTTTGTAAAGCATATTTATGTCTTAATTATAATTAAAGTTTTTATACTTTTATTGTGGCATTGTAATTATACATCATAAAATGAGGTAGAGAGTGATAAAAATATATGTGCACACATTACTTCCTGTGTTTCCCTCTGGGTCCAGCCCCACTAACTCCCCTTCCCTGTACATGTCATTGAGATTGGTGTTGATAATTTTGTATATGTACATAGCATTATTTATTTTTAAAGTTTTTGGAATTTATTTTTCTATATTCATATTTTTATTTTATGTCATTAATGTATTTTAAATTTATTTATTTTAATACTTTTATTGGTTCATTGTAGTCTCACATCATAATGTAGTTCATAGTGATATTGACATACATGCACGTGGTTCTCGGTGGGCTTTCCCCAGGCTCCCTCCCCACTCCTCCCCTTCCCCATACCAGACATTGAGACTGGCATTGATATTCTCACATATACACATATATGGTGTTTTTAAACTGTTACCTTCATTACCTCTCTCTCCCCCTTCTCTCCTCCCCTAAACTTTCTCTCTTGCTCCATTGGAGTCTCTACTTCTTTATCTGATGTTATCCAATTTCTCTCTAGCTTCCACATATGAGAGAAAACATACAACTATTCACTTTCTAAAACTGGCTAATATCACTTAGCAAAATATTCTCTAGTTCCATCCAGTTTCCTGCAAGTGACATAATTTTGTTCTTCTTTATGGTTAAGTAAAATTTCATTGTGTATATATATACCACAGTTTTGTAACCCATTCATCTGCTGATGGACCTCTAGGCAAGTTCCATAATTCGGCTATTGTGAACTGTATTGCTATAAACATGAATATACATGTATCAATATAATATTCTGACTTCAATTCCTTTGGAAAGATGCCCAGGAGTGGTATATCTGGGTCATATGGGGATAATTACATCTATTGTTTGCAACTGTCTAGTTAGAAAATTAAACCAAGCAAACATGGTGATTAGAAACCCTTAAAATTTCAAATATGGTTTTCTGTTATTAAGGAAGTAGGTAATTCAGTGAGAAGATTTTCCTTTTCCCACCCATGAATGAAGCAGCAATATATATTAGTTTAATTATATGAGTAGAAGGTAGATTTCTATAAATACCTATCTTGTAATACACCTTTGTAATTACATTATGTGTAAGTGTGAGTTAGTTAGAATACATTGGCACTGCCTAAAACTCAGTAATAGGAGGAGCTAGCTTTCGGATTTAGTAGAATTAACAGTCTGCTGGGAATAAGTGCATCTACTGATTTTCATTACAAAACCCCTTTAAATTGCTTTCTCAGAGGCCATTGTAACATCCCTGGCATCTTTTGCCCTATTTCAAAGTAGGTTTAGTCTCTGTTGTTCCTGCAACAGGCCTGAGTTTTTCTCCTATAATCTTGACAGTGAATTAAGTTAATATCTTTACCCCAAATCACCAAAGAAAGTATATGAGGGTTTTTAACATCTACACAACGTATGGGCTCTTTCCTGTGGTTATCTGATTTCTCAAAGCTTTGAGCATCATCTACTCTAGAATTAAGAAGGCAGCAGTCAGATCCTCGAAAACAGTGTTTTGGGGCATCTGAATCAATTTGATCAGCTTTCTCCCAATCTGCTTGGAAAGACATGTACATCCACTATTTAATCTTTATTTTAAAGATTTGTTCTTATCATGTGGAATATCTTCACATCAAATTTATAGTTACATATCTGTTCATAATAAAATCTCCCCAGCTCCTACTAACTCTCAGGAATATTACTTTAAAGTGGTGTGATTTTTCTACTATTGTCACAAGATCTGAGACTTCGGAACCATGTTTAACATCGTTGCTTCTTTTCTCTTCCAGTAAATCTGCAGTCCCATCAGGAATTACTACCCTTCATTTTGAGGAACCACTTTAAGGACTGCTTATAGAGCAGCTCTATAAGTTAGATTTTTCCCCAAGTTTCCTTCTGAAAAAAATCTCTATTTCCATCTTATTTTTGAAGGATGATTTTATCAGATAAAAATTCTGGATTGATAAAATGGTATTTTTAAAAATTTTAAAGATGTCATCCCACTGTCTTCTGGTTTCCATTGTTTGTGATAATAAATAGGCTGTTATTATTTTCATTTTCCTCCTTAAGTAATACTGCCCCTCCCCTGTTGCCTTTAAAATTTTTCTCTTTGCCTTTGTTTTTCATTAGTTCATGGTATAACTACATGTGAGTCTCTATATTTATTGTTTTGAAATGTTCTTCAAGTTTAGATTCTCAGCATTTTAGTCCTTTCCTCTGAATAAAGTGTTTTCTACAATTAGCCATAAAAGTCTAGCTTTATAAGTCTAACAATAATAACAAATAATACCAACAATGAAAATGGTAATAGTCATTTTGAGTTATAGGTAGGCAGTACTACAGTATTTCTTAGTCTGGGCATAATGTTATTCACAGAGCAATCCAATATTTTGTTAGTTTTCTTTTTCCAGCAACACTTTCATTTCATATATTTTGATATTTTTATGACATGAACTGTTGTCACCAAGAAAAAAGAAAAGTGGAGATTCAGATTTCTGACGTGCAGCAGTTCCTATTTTTGACAGAACTCCACATCCAACTCTGCAAATTGGAAGGTAGTTTAATGTGGAAAGTGAAAACTGCTAAATCAAGGAGTAAACATACCAGATTATTATGATGTACAAGATGAGAGACCCTCTTAGGATACTGCTGAAAATTTCAATGGAAATGAAGACAATAAATAATGTGTCAATTTATCAGTGATGGAGGGTGAGTTATCAGGTCAGTACATGACAGTAATGAAGAAGGAAGAAGTCAAATATGCCTCAATTTTAAAATCAAATGCAATTTTATCAAGTTTTTAATGATTTCATTATTCAGAATTTTGTGGGGGAATTATCTAAGAGTGGTCTAGTTTTCTGTTTTTGTCTCCTTCTGTAGACCATTTCCTTCTTACTGTAATGATTCTTCTTGCAGTCTTTTACAGAAAGTAGAGTTATTCCTTTAACATGACTTTATACTAAATAACATGGTTCTGCTGAAAATTTATGGGCAACTTTCCTATCCAATTTTAACTCAATAATCAGCTGAGTAACTTTCTGTATACTGACATAACATAGCAATAGTTTCTTTTCATCTAATAATACCCTAATTCCACATTCTAAGCTAGAACAAACACTAGCAATTCATGACTCACTATTTATCACTTGTTTTCCAGCCCTTTGAATCATTGATGTGGTATCTTCTCCATATGGAATGTCCCTTTGGCCTACCACTACATCTTCCCTAATTCTTTAATCCCAAATATATATAAGTTAATATCCTTCCTAAAATATTCCTATATTAAACCCCAACATCCTATGATATCCAACAAATTCTGGTCACATGAATTACTCAAGTCCCCCAGCACCTTGATCTCCTGTTTCCTCCTATCACAGTTTTTTCTGAAGCTGCTGCTTCTCTGAAGTGCATGGCTTGAGTTTGTGTCTTAGACTTTTTTCTTTCCTCTGATCACATAGTATGCATCTAATTGCCTTCTTATCATTCATATCCCATCTACACATAAAAATGGAACACACCTTCAGAAGCTTCTGTGTCATTATTTCCATTTATTAACATTTGTTGAGCATGCATTACAGGCACATTTTTATATTATGAAAAGAAATTGAAATTGAATTGAGTAGATATGTTTTGTCTTAATTTTCACAAATAAAATGAGATGGAGTAAGTTCTAAGATAATTGCCACTGCCCACATATAATTGTTTAAGGTGCAACATTGATCTCCTCTCTCTTCCTTTGATGGTATAATAATTTTCCATTCTTAATAGCATGGAAATTCACCCAATAGTATTAGCTAACCAGTTATTGTTCTGCTATTACCATCTTCTTAATCTCACTATTACCTAATTAACTTTGTCAATTACTTTCTTTTTGTGTAATCCCATATATCTTTCTATTACTTTTTGGACATAAACATCCCCATTCAAATAACTCTCTTTAAGATAAAGGAAGATAAAAAAGATATTTGACAGGTCCAAGAATGTGTTACCAGCACAGCCCTCAAGAGAAACCTACCTACATCCACTGTCTTTGTATTCTTCTCTTCATTCCTTGAGCTCACTGAGATCTGGCTTTTGTCCCACCAAATCAGTGATACTATTTCAAGAAGACTGTAAAAGAGGTTGTTGTTTTAAGTGCAATTGTCCCTTTTCAAACATCATCCAACATGATCCAAACATCCAAACTAAGTATAGATTTGCCTGTTCCAATTGGTTTTTCCTCCAGTGTTTTATGTAAGAAATGCTGTATTTTCAATCAGCTGTTGCTGACCTCTTCCCTTGGCTTTTTTAATCAGATACCTTTTTTTCAAACCAACTCTATTTTAAGCCAAGTGTTTTGGAATTTGTCCACTGATCAGCACATGTTACTGTGTGGATTCAGTCATGCATGCTCTGCCACCTGGACTATTATAATAATCATTTAAAATGCCATCTTCCTTGTTTCTTCTCTGTCAATCCATTGTTTTCATTGCCACAAGTTATTTTCCTTGAACACAACTGTCATTTTACCATTTACTTGATCAATCCCTTTTATAGCTTCTTATTTAGTAGAAAATACAGTTCAAATTTCTTTGCATAATATTAAAGGCCCTCTGTAATTTGGACCTGTTATAACTTTCCCATCTCAACTCCCCACCCTCTCCTTTTCTAGAAGTCTTAGCTCCTGATCACACCATTCCACTTTCTTTGCCATGAGCCTATAACTCCTGCCCAGCCTCTTGCCTTCATTTCTGCTATCGATCCACATCCTTTCCTGTCAAAATCCTGCTTTTTTCCCAAAATTCAGATAAAATGCCTCTTTCCAGTGAAGCTGTACCTATTGTACT
Source organism: Glis glis (assembly GCA_004027185.1). Classification (NCBI taxonomy): domain Eukaryota; kingdom Metazoa; phylum Chordata; class Mammalia; order Rodentia; family Gliridae; genus Glis; species Glis glis. The sequence goes on from PVJS01001713.1 coordinate 23,727, forward strand.
AGTTAGAAATTATTCATAAACTTGGTAACTCTGTGCTAGTACTTTTACCATTTCATTCATTAACCTGTGCTTGAATTATGAATATTGTATTTATGTATCTTTTGCTTTGTGGAGTATGAATTGCTTAAAGGGAAGGATCTATCCCTTCCATGTATCCATATATCTTTGGCAGCCAGCATTGATTTCTAATTCATAGGATGGTCTCAATAAATGTTTACTGAAGATTTCCCATTTCTATTTAAATAATACATTTTGAAGGTATCATATTCTCAATATGTATTAAACATTTTGGCCAACAGTTTTTTTTTTTTTTTTTTTGGTACCAGGGATTGAACCCAGGGGCGTTCTACCTCCGCGCTACACCCCCGGCCCTATTTTTTATACCTTATTTTGAAACCGGGTCTCACGAAGTTGCAGAGGGCCTCATTAAGTAGAGAGAGAGAGAGAGAGACAGAGAGAGAGAGAGAGAGAGAGAGAGAGAGAGAGAGAGAGATGAGACTGGCTGCGAACCCGGATCCTCCGGTCTCCGCCTCCCAACGTACTGGGATTACAAGCGTGCGCCACCACGCCCAGCATGGCCAACAACTTATTAAGAAATAGTTTACCTACTGAAAAGCAGCTACACTCTCTAATGATCTTGACAATCTAAAAAGGTTCATGAAGAACAGATCAATATGGAGTGCTCACTTTACTATATAGATGAGGCAATGGCAGACTCATAGATTGGTTTATGAACAAGTTCTGTGAGTTCATATTTAGCTTTTGCATAAACAAATGATTTAAACAAAAAGGTAGAATACAGAATAGAAAAATTTTACCCCCTGGATATTTATATGCAACAAAAACTAAAATCTTTGAATTAATGATAATTAGGAAATTTTAGAGACCACTGTTTTCCTGCACTAAAAAGAGAGGATAATTATCATATGTCATCTTAATATAGCAAAAGAACAAAATATCCTTTGTTATTTTGCCACTTTCTAACCTCAAAAGTGGGCCCTGTTCATTTTCTCCCCCAAAAGCATCACAGGTAGAACAACATAAGTACAAAGAAGTCAATCATTGTTGACCAATTTCCTCTGGTTGTGTTTCCAAATGTGCAAAGCCATTTATACAAGCTCATTTAGTTAAACTCTTATTAGAGATCACTTCTGACATCAGGCCGAACCTCAGCCAGAGGACTCGTTTGGGACCCTGCCAGGGATTATCTTGTCATTGGAACATTGAAGAAAGAAAGGCTGGGTGACCCAAGACCTGGGAACTCCTTTCCATCCGAGAGCTCAGGATCTCAGAGCTCTTGGCTCAGAACCTCTGCCAGAATGAAGTTGTGGTTCTCTCAGAGATGGGGTCATTGTTATTATTCTTCCAGTCTCCAAGGCAAAATACATCGTGTGACCAGCCACATAGGTAGTGCCAAAAACCACCTGGAAAAGACCCACTGTTGTCTCAGGGCCATGTTGAAATGTGAATCGTTGAAACTGCTGACCACTACAAAACCATGACAATTTTATTTCCCCCCCTCAGTCAGATGATGGTTAAATAAAAGGACCAAAGTGAAGGCAGTTAGTGGAAGAATTCAACTTGCTAAAAGTGACATTTATTTTCTTCTGACTTACTACGGCCCACACCATGTTATTCTAACTGACCTATTTAGAAACATTTAAGAGTAATGTAACAAGCAGTTGGTGGAGGATTGGCAATTTTCTTAAGCTGGTTCATGCGTCACTCTGCTTTTGTTTGTCCAGCTGCCAGTATAAATTATGATCTGTTGAAGTGGATCTCAGTTGGCACCCTCTGAAGTTGGCCTGAGCATTTGGACAGTCACACGTATCTCTTTCTGAACAAGTGCATCATTCAATGGACTAATGCAGCTCAGATGATGCACTTAGACTCCGTAAGCACAGAGCAATCACTAGTGGTGGGAAAATGAAGCAAGAAAAAGACCAAAGCACATTTGAGTTTGTCCAGTTCTAAACGTTACTCAATGTGCTGGGGACAGTGTGACATCAAGACCCCACTGATCTGTCTAGGATCTGGGAAATCTGGGATTTCACAGATGTTACAGCTGAATCCTTTATTGCCTATTACTGCCCTTTACCCTATATGGTCCTGCTTCCTCTCTCCCTGTAGGCTCTGCTTCCTCTGCCTTTCCCAGCCTGAAGGTTCTTCAGGATTTGGAACACGTTCCTATAGCAGCTGGACTGGCCTTCTCCAGCCGAGGCTGACAGGGGCATTTGTGGAAGTTGTGGGAGACTGCATCCCTTAATTATAGACAGTCGTTTCCTTTTGACTCTTCCTTCTTCTCCTTTTCATTACACTAAATTCACACTTTTTAAAAATGCAATCCTATTACTCTCTTCATGATCATCTTCTCCAGCATGTACCTTTTTTAAATTAGAAAATTGTAAGAACATGCTTCTTTTTTCCTTTCACCAAAAATCTGGACTTTCTCCATGCAAGAAGATTTCACTACTAATCTCACTACCATGTATGGGGGTGGAGGAAGAGGGAACAGGGGACAGTATATGGAGGCAAATACACCAAAGGAGCGAGGGAATGTGCGTATGTATGTTTGTATCATTTTGAATCGCGCTATGATGTATAATTACTTTGCACCAATAAAAGTATAAAAAAGAAATCTGGACGCTCTCCTTCCTTTACTCCCTTGCCCATATATCTCTTCTACTTCCATAATTTCTCCCTTCTTCTCCGAGTTCCTGGGCACAAGCAGAAATGCCCTAAATCTGTGTGTAATTGTGTGTTAAATGCTTTCAATAGGTTACTTCTTTTAATATTCACATTGGCCTTGTGAGGTAGATTCCTATCCATTTTTTTTTTTTTTTTTGGTACTGGGGATTGAACTCAGGGGCCTCCAAGCTATACCCTGGCCTTTCTTATTTTTAAACAGTGTCTTTCTAGGTTGCTGAGAGTCTCACTAAATTATTGAGTCTGGCCTCGAACTTGTAATCCTCCTGTCTCAGCCTCCCAAGTACTGGGATTACAGGCGTACACCACCACACCTGGCTCCTATCCTTTTTTTAAAGAGAAAAAAATTTAGGCTTAAGGAAGGTAGGTATTTTGCAGTCAAATCTGGAGTTGGGAGGCCATGGAGCTGGATGGGCCTGGGGTGTGGCTGTGTGACTCCAGAGGACATGTTCTCAGCTGCCCTACTCTGTAGCTCCTCACACTCCCCTACACCACTGGGAAAACTTATGGTAAATGCAAGGCTGGTACTTGAACAAATTTGAGACATTTTAGAACTAGGAATAAGGAAGGAAGACTTACTACATGTCTTATGGTATAATTGTCACCATCTTCTGAAAAGAGAAGAATATATATATATATATATATATATAATGTCATAGGTTTTTTTTTTCTTTTCAGCTTTTGAGTACCCTTTCTTAACTTTCCAAATCTCTGAAAAGTTGGCCTGAACATATGGCCCTCGGCCAAACTTGTAGTAGTTAAGGGATTGTGCTGCTGACGTTACACTGGAGTGGGAGTATGTACACATAAGAAAAATCCTGCTTAATAAACAACTGAAAATTACAAGAAAAATGGATCATATGGGAAGACTTTCCCACCACACTGTGGGGAAATTGCTGTCTTTGCTTTAGTTCATTAACAGTGGGTACTGCACATCTTGGTTTGAGCAGGACAATTTGACTTCACATGTTGAAGGAGCAATCACTTTTAGGTATCTGAATAACTCAACAACTGAAAAGTATTTATTGATTTCATATCATGTAAAAGTTGCTTTTCTGGGTTCCATGGGGATACAGAAGATTCTAGTCTGTGTCCATAAGAAAAGTATGGTTCTGTGGTAGTTAGAAGATATATCCACATACACTAGAGAGGGAGTACTAGAGTATTTAACCAAGTATAAAATAAAATGTCAGTTATAGGATAAGTTGGGAAGTGAGAAAAATATTGGTTTGCACTTCTTCATCTGGTTCCTAAAAGGGTTTGAAACAAAGGCCTCAAGACCATGTGTGGAAATAGTTTAGCAAGCCTGAAGAGAAGACCTGAAGCAAGCGAGTTTATGCCTCTGGGGAGACATCCTGAACACAGCCACAGAGGCCAGAGTGAGCCTTGGGCATCACCTGGTACTGAGGCAAGGGATTTCACTGGCCTGCTAATAATGGGGGACAGGAGTAGATAGCATTACAGAGAAACAAGGATTCATATTCATGAAGTTGAAGTCTTTTGATACTTCAAATGGAGGAATATGAAGATGTAAGGAAGTTTAAGAAATTTTGGTGACAATGGGCTGGTTATATAGTCATTAGGAAAAACTGAAGTCAAGGAGTTCATTTTGCATTTATTTCAGCATTATGTATCACCTTGAGTGTCTAAGAGGAAGTGATTAAAGTTATCATGGGGATCTATAGATGCATAGGCAGCTAAATCAAGGGAAATTGGTAGGTTTGGACTACATTATATGCTAGGAATGAATAGGAGACCAACAGTGACATTAATAGAGACATAGAGGTTGAAAAAATGTTTTTTGAAGCATGTACTAACCAATCTATTCTGGAATTGTGTTTGAGGTTATTTATGTACTGCTAGTGTAGAATATGAGGTTGGATTTGAGTGAGAGGTTATGGCTTAAGATAAAAACCTCTAGAGATGACTTTCTTAGAGAAGTACTGTTTGAAACATAAGGGAACCAAAACCTAGTGCGGAGGCACTCTAATCACAGTACTTGGGAGTTTGACACAGGAAGATCACAGGTTTGAGGCTAGTACGTGTTAACTTACCAAGACCCTGTCTCAAAATAAAAAAAAAAATAAATAAGTAAAAAGGGCTTGGGTGTATCTGAGTGGTAGGACACTCCTGGGCTCAATATCCAGTATCATTAAAAAAAAAAAAAGGATAAGGGACCCAAGGTCTGAAACTTATGGTACAACAAAAATTTCAAGGTAAATGGGGGAGGGCAGATTAAAATATTAGGAAATCACATTCAGAAATTGTTTTGAAAGAGAAGAGCATGTATACATTCTAATTCAGGGAAAAGTAGATAAAATAAATATTGAAAATCTTTGAAGTGGAAGAGATATGCTGTCTCATTTCCACAAATTATCACTTCCAGAGATGCAAGAAAGAGAAAAGATAGTGTTTGCTCTAAGAATAGGGAAAGGGCAATACTAAATTAGAGGACACACACACACACACACACACACACACACACACACTCAGTGTCTTGAGATGGCAATGAATGCAAACTTACTCATTTTGGCCCATGGTTATTATTGTCCTAAGTAATGTGTCAGCCCACTGGGAGTTCAGAGATAGACAAGACATAGTCTTTTGACCTTATTACCTAGCGAAGGAAATAAGTATAAAATTAACTAGCAGCTATAACTCTATAAATATCTGTCTGGAGCCATGTTAGCCCACACAATGAGGTCACCATTTTGGACCGGCTTAACCATGTTCACAGTACATGCTAAGTGGAAATTGTTAACACCCAGAGAAGCTTCCTTGGAATGGATGGGACTGAAAGGTGGACATTGATGACCTCCTATTCTCCCTGAAACGTTCATCTTGCCACTCCCTAGCCTTAACTTGTGATTGCCACTCCCTGGTCTTAACTTGTGATCTTCTTCCCGTTTGCTTTGTTTGAACCCTTAATATCAGGAGAGCCCTGGCTACAGAAGGCCAGGAGATTTTGTCATCTCTATCTCCTCCCAACCCCCCAGTTATTAAATTCTCTCAAAATTATTATATCAGACTTTGTGTCATTAATATGAGAGAAGACTATTGTCAGGAAGCTGCCTGGTGCAGCAGCCTTCCATGGCAGGAACCACAGAATAATTTTTAGGGAGGTGCATGAAGCAGCAACCTTCTGTGGTGGGACTGCGGAGCAAGCAGCCAAGCAGCGTCCACTAGAGCCTGCAATAAATAATTATAATATTTTAAACCAGTCATTCTCATAGTCCCCAGACCAACAGCATCATCAAACTTCAGAATAAGTTATAAAAGCAAATTCTTGAGTCCACTCCAGGGTTACTAAATCAGAAACTTTGCATCTGCAGTATGTTTGTTAATTATTTCTCCAGGTGATTTTCATAAATGCTGAAGTTCGAAGACTTCTCTAAAAGAATTGTGGGGGGAAGGCCAGTTCCCGGCTCGGGTGGAGATTAAAAGGTTCTTGGGGGTAGATTATCTAAGGCTTTCAAGGTATACAGGTGGAATCAGCTTATAATATCAGCATATTGATGGGAAACAGAGGTAAAAGTTGCTTTTAGGTGTCATAAGTGCATTTAGCACTGTCCCTTATACATATTAACCTTATATGTATTGCCTATTTCATCAGGGACCCTTAAATTTGGGTATTACCATCGGCAAAGGGCCAGGGTGCATAGTAATTAGTAGACCATGGGGGAGATTAAGTGGTTAGGAGAGTCTTGATGTTTCTTTAAAACACACATTTTAATAAGTCACTCTATGTTCATGGAACACCAGCCAAATACACTGACATCTTTAAAACAGTCAAAGCCTCCATTTTCTAGCATATTATATTACATAGCTCATTATATCATATCTATTTATTTTTATGTAATATTTAAATGCAGATAAGGTAGGATGAAGCATGATGTGGATGTCATAATTTTAAAAATGCCAGTGTAGTTCCTTCTCCTCTTAGTTATTCCTTCACTTACTTCTCTTGATTTTCTTCCTTTTACTTCTTACTAGTTTCTTTTTCCAAGGACTGTTCTCTGACCTATATGATATATACATATCTACACTATTGCTTCCTTAAATGTCTAATACACTTGCAAGGATTTTACTAGCATTTTTATTTTGAAAGTTATCTGCATTTATTTAGAGTCTTCTAAGAATGTTTTTGTAAATTCAGTTTTCTTTGTTATAATCACAGCCTACTGATTCTCATGGGATTCAGTCTTTACTTCCAAATGTCTTTGTTTACTTCTGCTTTTATTTTATTTTTGTTTGTTTGTTTGTTTGCTGTACCGGGGATTAAACCCAGGGGCGTTTTACCTCCGAGCTACACCCCCGGACCTATTTTTATTTTATACTTTATTTTGAAACCGGGTCTCACGAAGTTGCGGAGGCCCTCACTAAGTAGCTGAGGCTGGCCGGAACCCAGATCCTCCCGTCTCTGCTTCCCAAGTACTGGGATTACAAGTGTGCGCCACCACGCCAGGCCTTACTTCTGCTTTTATATTGCCACTCATCTATAGCTAGTAACCAGGGCAATGAATGGGAGATTGTATATTCTGGTACTGCATTTTCCTCCCGGATTTATTTCAACTTCTTCCTGCCATTTGTGTAGACTTAAATTTTATACCTGCTTCCTTACGTAGCCTGAGAGAATGTACTAATTTATTAACTAATTCTCTGGTGATGATTGTTTTTTGGACAGAACCTGACATGCATTATATTCTGTGTCCTCCTCTTTTCCATCTCAGAGTAATAAATCCTGACCACTTCCCAATTCCCAGTACAATGTCTCCATCTTCACTAATTTATATTTCCAATTGGATATCATTTCAAACTCAACACATGCAAATTAAGTTTTTCATTTTATTCCTCAGATGGGATTCTCTTCCCAAGTTCTTGGTAAAAATAATTTTTAAAGCATCTAGGCTTAGAACTTTTAAGACATCTAAACCTTATTATGGATTTACTTGTTAAATTCTATTCCTTGGCTACACTTAATCACTGTCCCACAAAAGTACTACCATTTATTTTTTCTCTGTGCTTAATTTTTAAATATTTCTTTTTTGCAGTGGGCTCTTCACCTCCATCAATTTTATTTTTAGCAACTTTCAGATTCAGTTAACTTTTTATTTCCTGAGAAGAAATTCTCAATTAATCTCATATTTGCAGGGTTACTTCCATTTAAAACTTCCAGTAGACTTTTTTAGATTACTTAGTACATAAACATATTTAGTTATAAATTCTCTTCTATAATGTTTGTTTACTATGTATGTCTTATTTTTACAATTAATATATAAGATACCTAAAATAATAGGGTTATACATTTTTATTATTATTGCTGTTACCTTTAGTGTCAACAGAGGATTGAAAGTCAAGTAAGCATCTAACATTTGTTTAATAATCGATGATTGATTCATATAAACCTCACTTCACTCCAAATCAATTATATATTATGGCGACTAAAAGGTCAAGCTTTACCCTCAGACAGATTTAGGGTTATATCTCAGCTCAAGCGCTTTCTAGCTATGTGAACTTGAGTGAATTACCTAATCTTACTAAACTTCAGTTTTTAAATAGTAAAATAGGGATGTATGGAAACCTTCTATTAGAAAAAAGGTCATAGGAAGTCTCAATATGCCATGAAAACTATTATATTATCATTATTTGTTATCATGAAAAATATTGGATAACATATAAAAATAAATAGGAAAATATTAAATGGAAAGAAATAGTTTAAAATCCTGGCCAGTAAATGCACAAATATACCAGAAGAATATGGGTTTTGTTGAGTGAAGTAGAAAAGGAAAAAAATCAATTACAAAGTTTGCAATTATCATAAGAGAAAAATATACAAACTCTCTAGGAAAAATGAAACTCTTCCTTTTTTTCTATAGGAGATCAACTCTTTGAGCTGAGACATCTGTTGGAAACACCAACTGATGTGTTTGACAACACCCTTAACCTGGAATTACTGAGATAGCACCTTTCTCCTTTTAGTTAACACGTCTACACTTTATGTTCAGCACCAATACATAAGTCAGTGAGAACAATATTGTAACAGACTAAAACAAATGTGTGGTTCAAAAGTAGACCCTGTTGGTCTTGCTTTATTGAGAGGTAACGTCTAGGCAATTTAAGTACATCCTTCAAAAAAATCCTGTGTAAACTTCTGTAGTGTATTTGAAAGTTTATACATTGCAATTCAAGATTCTTCCAAAAAGATTTTAACTCCTAATCTTTTCCTGCAGCCTGTTAGGTAATCAAGGAAGATTTGGGGAAAATATAGCCTTAATTTTGCCAAAGGAGAAATCTCCAATTCTCACAGGTTAACTCTATCTCTTTGGATAAAGGTTCAGTCATTTGGGGGTTTGTCCTCCATCTTCCTACCCAAGATGACATCAGTGGCCAGATTAACCATTTTCCTTCCTTAGGGTTATAGTGGCAGATGGCCTTTGTGGGACTGTGATTTAATTCATTTCAGCTTATGATTTTCAACATATTAACTGATTATGTATAATTTTTCTCAGCAGAAGTTTTCATAAATGATGATCAGACTGTGGTTACTACCAAAAGTCTGGAATGGAACATTTTCATGAGATTTAAATGCTCTTTCCACATCCCTTCACAAGATCCCCTTGACTGTACACCTCTAATCATGGTATTTATGAACAATGAATGATAGATTTTGTGATAATACAATCTGCTTGGTGGCATGATACCACCACCCCACATATTCACTTCTAAATTTTTGCTGGGAAGCTAATAGGACTTTCCCACAAAGTTTGTTCAGACCTTCTTCGCAGTGAAAGGACTGGAGAGAATTGATGACTCTGGCCAGAGTGCAGATGGTTTTTGGAGAGCCCAAGTTTACTCTGGCTGTGTGCCCAGGTCCTAGATTAGAAAAAGGCTATGCTTATATAGCGATTGTTTATTTATCAAATTTAACAAACATCTTTTAGATGCCTACTATAGGGAAAGCCTGAAATGATTCCACGAATAATTGCATTTACAATCTATTCGTCTACTTAACCATTGCATAGACATTCTATTGGGGCTTACTTTGAAATATTAGTACATAGAAAATAAATTGCATACCCTTGTGTTGCTATTATGTTGTTTTTCCCTTCTAGCATTCACTTTATCTTCAACATAAGCTAGAATAGAACTTCAGGGCTTACTTTCTCTATAGGGCCAACAGACGATTTCTGGATAGTCCTAATATCTATGTCTTTCTCCCTCCATTATATAACCAATGACCATACTCAAACTCCATCTATCTGCCTTTAAAGTGCTTATGCTTTATTATGTGTTTCACCAGATATAATCAATAATCAATATATTTAATACCATAATTTTCCTTGACTTACCCATGATGAATGCAATTTCGCATGCCTCTGGAGACAGATGATTATAAATTAAGTTATACAGTCTTTTAGACCCATTAAAGCCCAACAAATATACAATCCTTTTAGTGAAGAACAACACAGCTCTCCAGCTACAAATGTACTGGCTGTTTCTTTATGCTTGTCCTTCTTCAGGGCTGGCAAAGTCCAGGGATCAACAAAGTCTACTTAAGCTCTGTGATTCTGCTTGACCAGACACTTTGGTCTTTTTAAGAGCCCTGAGTTTATTACCCAAGGTTTTTGAAGGATGTCTAGCAAAAGTAAAGCAGGTACCCATTCTAAGGATGATTAGAAAGTTTAAGAATTAAAGCTATATTCCCTCTTTACCTGGAGCCATAAAGTGTCTATAGTAGCAACTACTACATATATGTTAATTCAAGACCTCATTTCCTCCACTGAACCAGAAGATGAAAAGATAGCTTCAAACTCAGTAGAACAAAGAAGATGAACAAGAATCATTGAAAATATAGAAGGGTCATTTTAGGAAAAGGCTATTGAATTATTACAACTGACGTCTTCAGTTAAAAACTTCTGTAACATAACTGAACACAATGATATAGATGCAAACTCAAATGTGGCTTCAGTTTTATCTGTGCTTCTAGTTCTATCATCTGCTTATTTTCTCAGTAAACATATTTTAATCTGCAGTTTCCCAAATTAATTTTTATTAATTTTTTTATTTGAATTAAGTTGTTAACATATATAATTTTAAAAGTTAAGTCACTCTATAAAGTTAAAATAAAAAATATAGTAATCACATGTTGTTCATTCTCACCTGTATTTCTACCACCCAGAAGCAACCACTTTCACCTCCTTGAATAGTTTTTTTTTATAGTTAACTCTGTATGTCCAAGTAATATGCATATTTCTTGGTTTTAAAAGAGATATTTTCTTTTTTATGTGCTTTCATTGGTGCATTGTAGTCTCACATCATAGTGTAAATCATGTTAACATTGACATACAAGCACTTGGCATTTGGTGCCCCCCCATTTCCCCCCTTCCCAATACAGAGTGCTGCGATTGACATTGGTATATTCAGATATGTACATAAAGTCAATGGTAGTAATTCCATTTATGAATCTCAGTCTTCCCCTTCCCCTTCCCTTAGACCACCTCCCTGGTTCCACTGAGGCTTCTCCTCCATTATCTAGAGTCCCTCTGGTGTCCCAATTACTCCCTAGCTTCCACATATGAGAGAAAACATATGACCCTTCGCTTTCTGTGATTGGCTGATCTTAGTTAACATAATGTTTCCCAGGTCTTTCCATTTTCTTGCAAATGATATAATTTTGTTCTTCTTTATTGTTGAGTAGAATTCCATTGTGTGAATTTCCCACAATTTTGTAATCCATTCATCTGTTAATGGACACCTAGGTTGGTTCCATAATTTGGCCATTGTGAATTGTGCTGCCATGAACATGGGTGTGTATTTTCTAAAAAATTTCCTATGGTAGCTAGCCTTTAAGATGACCCTTGATAATTCTCAGTTACTGATTCATGGCTTTGTGGAGTCACCTCCCACACTGAATAGGACTGACTGACTTGTGTATCCAATAGAATGTTGTGGAAATGCTGGTGCATGACTTCTGCAGCTAGCCATATAGTGCATTTGATCTCCTACCTTGCTCACTCTCGGATCATTCACTTGGGCACACCAGCTTCAGTGGTGTGAGATGATCAAGCAGCTCTATGGAGAAGTCCATGGGTCTACAATCCTTTTGGTGAAGAGTAAGACAGCTCTCCAACTGGCTATTTTACTGACAGCAACACAAACGCACTAGCTATTTGAAGAGTTTTTTTCTGACCAGCCACGTGGGTAAGCCATCCAGGAAGTTCATCCTCCATCCCCATTTAAGCCTCAGCTGGCATCTTAATTGCAACTTTATGTGAGATACTGAACTAGAGAACCAGCTAAGCAGCTCCCAAAGTCCTGATTATCCAAAATTGTGTGAGGCAATAAGTATTTGTTGTTTTAACCTCCAAGTTTGGGATGATGGGCTATGCAGTAGTCGATAACTTATACAGTCCTATAAAACAAGGTATTTAGCTCTCTTTCAAGCCTTTCCAATAGAGCAATTTGTGTGTGTGTATGTGTGGTACTAGTGATTGAATCCAGGGGTGTTCTACCTCTGAGCTGCACCCAAGCCCAATTTTATTTTTTGTTTTGAAACAGGATCTCACTAGGTTGCTAAGAGTCTCACTATTTGCTGAGTCTGTCCTCAAACCTACGATCCTCCTGTCTAAGCTTCCCAAGTACTGGGATGATAGGCATGCTCCACCATGCCTGGCTCCAATAGAGTAATTTAATATCTTTGGATCATAGTACTACTTATTGTTTATAATATTATATATATTAATAGTAGAGCCACATAATATTTGGTGAGTGCATTTCCATTCCTTTATTTTATAAATATAATGTGTGAAAAATATCATGACATCTATCAATTTCACTTTTTCCCCTTGGAAACATGATGTTGTAGCTCTTTGTGCTTCTGTTCCAATCTGGATTGGCTGCTCTCTAGGATACGAGAAAGCTTTTGTCCAGAGTATTCATTTCACCATCATCATTTTTTTGTGTGTGTGTGAAACAATTTTATTCTACTCTTACATTAAGTATTCCATTGCGCAGTTGTCCTCTGTTATTTCCTACTATGAATTGTTTATTTTAGAATCAAGCTGTGTCAGGAACTTAAAAGGCTGCTTTGGCGCTATGTTTTTCAGAAGTATTTTCAATGAGAAAGCTCAAGTTCAGTCACACTTGGAATTGATTTTTGAAATGCTTTCCCAGTATAGAAAACTCCAAGTATTTATTTTACTAGAGAGAAAATAAACACATAGAAGTTGGAATAATTACACAGACATCATTATGTGATACCTAGTTCCTACTCACCTTTTATAGGTAAAATAAAAAGGAGAGATAATGGCAAGTTATAATACACATAGGTGAATCTAGTTTCACAATATAAGATAAGATGATAAGATAAATTATATGGGTAGATAGTATTACATATGCATTTTATTGACTGTTTCAAATATTTTGAAAATTCATCATTTTGGTATTTAATATTATTATTATATATTTATTATATGAATAAATTGAATATAAATACATAATATGTGTAATTAAATATACCATGTTATATGGTGTAATTATGTATTATACAATGTATATTGAATAGTGGGCTCAAAATTAGAAAATATTTTGCAAGTTTATTCTGTGCATTTTCTGAATCCAATAAATTCAACATTACAAATGGAACTATCTAATGCATGAGACACCAAAAATGTTTGACATTTTCCCAAAGTCTCTGCTTTTTATCAAATTACCTCCTACATATATCCTTTCTTGATTAGTGATCATAAACAGTTAGACTGGTGATAAGTATTAGCAAAACTCAGACATCTGTAGAAGTTGATAACTCTCAATGCTGTGAGACTTGTAATTAAACAAGACAGTAATTTGTTAAAGAGAAGTTAATATACAACTAACACAATGTCATGTTACTGTCTACTAAACTCTTTTTATAAAGACCATACCAACCCAATGAACAAACACATGTGAGCTTATCAACTTAGTGAAGTTAAACAGGAAAAAGAGAGTGGCTGAGGATAGTTGGGGTATAAGGTGTGGTGGGGGGAGTAGAAAGAGAAAGAGATAGTTACAGCAGAATAAGCTTAAAAGGCAAGCCAGTTTATATTCTCAAAGTCCTTGTAAGTCAACTTGAAGTTGACTGTATGGCCAATGGAGAGTCCATAATGAGTTACATGTAAATGAGTGAAATGATTTACTTAGTTTTTTTATGAAGGCATTTTAGTCAGGGTTCTCTAGAGATAAAGACCCATAAGATATAGACAAGGGGATATATGAGAAAGGACTTATTAGGGGAATTGACTTACTTGAGTGTAGAGGCTAAGAAGTTCCATGATAGGCTGTCTGCAAGTTGGAGAAGTATGGAAGTTGATAACAAGGCTGGTATAAGTCTGAAGACCTGAGAACTGAGGAAGGCCATGATATAACTCTCTATCCAAAGCTGAAGGCCCAAGAGTCCAATGGTTGAAGAACCTGTGGTTCCGATGTCCATAAGCTGGAGAAGAAGAGCACCCTCATTCTGGAAGAGCAAGAATTCATTCTTCCTTTGCATTTTTGTTTCATCTGAGCCCTGGCTGATGAGATGGTGCCCGCCCATGCTGAGGGCATAATGCTCCCACATAGCCACCAACTCACAGACCAGTCTCCTCTGAAAACACCCCCATAGACACCCCATGGCAGCACATTCATTCTGAACAGATGCTAGACCAACTGGCTCCCCTTTCAATAGGAGAGAGATGGGCTTAGTGCCTACTGAGGCATTGAGAATAGTGAATGCAATGGTTGAGAATAAATCAATGCCTCACCAGCCATCTGCATATCCCTCAATTCAGTCAATTTGTCACCACAAATCAACCATCACAGATGGCAACTGAAGGCAGTGTAGACAATGGATCAGAGGAGTCACTACAAAATGATTGTCCTAATCATAAAAAAACATGCTGGGAATAATTGATAATGGTAAAATAAAACAGAGTGGATTGGAAAGACATGTCAGGAATGAAAAGCTTCATGTCTTCCATGAAACAAGGTGAGAAAGAGTGAGTAAGAAAGGATGGTTTGGGCCTCTGATCTGGGGATGACAGAGCAAAATAATAGTTATATTCATATGGCATTCCACAGTTTTTAAGCCTTTTCATGCGTATTGTATTCCATGGTTTCAACAACCTTATGATAAATTAATATTTTTTAAATAACACATAGAGTTTATATAGTAATTTACAAAGGTGCTGACCATTACTAAATAATTTCTTTGTGAGAATCTATATGTAGGTACTTTTCTGAGTTGTCTATTTTTTCTTATAAAATAGAAGTTGATTTCTGTATACCTGTATTATCTTTAATTCTTCCCATGTTACTAGATAAATGGACTTTTTCAATAGATTATTCAATAATTATGTGTGTGGTGGGTAGTGTCTGTTTCTAAAACTAAAATTATTTAGGTAGTGCTTATCAAACTTTATTGCACATATGAACCATCTAGGGATCTTGATAAAATGAAGATTCTCCTTCAGTGGGTCTTGGATGGTACCTGAAATTCTTCCTTCCTTACTTCCTTCTTTCTTTTCTTTCTTTATTTTTGTGGTGCTGGGGATTGAACCCAGCGGTACTCTACCTCTGAGCTACACCCCCAGCCCTATTTTATTTTTTATTTTGAAACAGGGTCTCACTAAGTTGCGGAGGGCCTCACTAAGTTGCTGAGACTCTCCTCGAACCTACAATCCTCCTGTCTCAGCCTCCCAGGTACTGGATTACAAGCATGCGCCACTACACCCGGCTCCTGATATTCTACTTTCTGAGAAGCTCCCAGGTGATGTCAATGCTACTAATCCATGGAATACATGTTGCATGTTGACTAGGAAGAAGGTATGATAAAGTCATAAGCATATGTGTACACACACACACACACACACACACACACACACACACACGAACCTCTGCTTAAGCAGGTGTTTTGTTCTTGAGAGGCTAAACTGTATCTGATTTCAATTTTTAAATCATAACTCCTTTCTCACAGGTTTCAAGGTGCTGCCAATTGTATACATATTTCTTCTCAGGCATATAACTGCATTCCATTCTGTCTCTGTTGGCAAACAGTCCCCTAAAGGTTTCAAAACATGCCAATGGTCTTTTTCAAGAAGAGTTCTTATAAAGAACCACCTCATTGTTAGTTGTTCATTAATAGTTCTCTTACTGACAACTTGGATGCATGCCTCTTAATTTTGCAAGTATTTTAAAATTAAAATCACTTCCAAAGCATTTCAAATACTTCTTCTGGCAATAATGTCTGCTTGGAAGCAGAATTCTTAATTCTCCTCCCACAGGTCTTTTCTCTTATGATCCCGTAGCCTTGTGGGTTTCCTTAATAGTCTGAAATTCCACAATATAATCCATGTGTGCTGAAAGACATCTGAAATCATCGGCGTGCCTCAGAGTCTTGGGATTAAGCAACTATCAGCTCTGCCTTTAAGTAATTGGACTGGAAGAGGTGATCTCCTATTTAGGTTCATCTTTTTAAAAAAATCATTCTTTCTCTTTCTCCTTCTCCATCGCTTCATTCCTTCTCAGAGGAAATCCATTTATGGTTTGGACACATTTTGCAAGGATCTTATTTTCATCCCTATGGAAGTTCCCCAAGTCGAACGCCAAGAAGCAGACAATATCTCTTTGTGTACATGACAAAGAGGGTAATCTTGAATGCAATGGTTGATTTTTTTTAAGAGGTTCTCAAGAAAGAGCCCAGCTAGCCTGGAGAAAGGCTCATGCCTACTGTACAGGCAAAAAAAAAAAAAAAAAAAAAAAAAAAAAACAAAACCCTTTGATTCTCTATGTCCTGGCAGCTGTATGAGATATGTATAGAAAGTATAGACTAACTTGTGTTGACAACATCATGTCAAAAAGTCCAGGGATTGTAGAGCAGAGAACATCTCATCTAACCTGGTATCTGATTCAGCAGTCCTTAATACCACCTCGTTGACATGCACTCAAGGCACCATGGGTACTTTCTGAAGGACTGAGGACCTAGTTGGACAGCTCCGGTTAAAAATCTGCAGCTGTGAGTGACCATGTGCATTCCCTCCTGTGGCTCTGATGTTTCCTATTATTCCCATCACCTTCTGTGTTTGTATATGTTCTTACCTTTTCAATTTTACTGCATTAATTAATCCCCTTTTGAAAACTTTCAGCATTGCAACTTGAACTCTCTTAAAATGATTTCACTTTAGTTAGGAGCTTAATACATCAAAATATGGCAAAACCTGAACTCTGACACGTATCACTGTGATCAAAGTCTGTGTCCTAGGACTGTATTTTGAATGTCAGAGGAATATCTGGTTCCAAACACCTTACTGCCTTCTTGAGGAATCTGAGAAAGTCTGTGTCTCACCATGGAACATGTACCTTTTTCCCTCCCATTTTAACAGCATCAATGAAGAGTTAAATAGTATGCATTAGGCCACACAAACTGCTGGTGCTCCAACTGGGAATATATCCTAGGACACTTGGCTCCCAGTCCAGAGTGCCACATGATCATCTTTTCTGTTGATTGTAAGTGCACTAGTACTTCTCCTGCTGATACATGCAGAAGGCAATCCGATTAGCAAATCAAACAAGTCAGCCTATGTTAAGGAAGTTTCTCAATTGAATAGTGTGTTTTTTCCAGGGAACCTGTTGCTACTGACTAGAAATGTTTCACATTTTGTTAATAAGATTGTAATGCATAACATTTTGGAGAGTCCTTTCCACTTGGATTGTACTGATGTGTACGTTCTCGGTTCTTGCTTTTTCTGACACTTATTTTGCTGCAATGGCATCCTCCTAACCAGGCACTCCTGACTGTTGGTGGCGGCTGCTGCTGCTGCTGGTAAATTCTTCATGGCCTCTGCGCTGTGCCCTTTAATACTACTCCTGGGAAGCTTAGCTATTCTCAGCTTAAAATTTCAACTATATGCTTCTAAACCTGAAACAGATGTTATCTTGGCTGGTGTCACTCACCGTGTACTTCTCTATTCACGTTTTACACAAGGCAGGTAAAAAGCAGGGGATTTGCTAACTTCACTCTGTAGAGAAAGAAAACAGAGAGGGAAGGTGGAATGAGAGAGAGAAGGAGAATAAATACATAAATTAGAGGCACAAAGCCACATGGAGACAGAGAGTACAACCACTTGAGCATCTATTATCCTAATATTGTATGCTATAGTTTGGCTACTACTGATCTGCCTGGCCTTCCTCTTGAGTCATATTTGTGGCCACCCAGATTAACTGTGTGAGCTGATCTCTTGAATTAATATCAGCTTGCTCTTTTCAGCTTCCATGTCATTTACTGTCTTAAAAAAAAGTACGAGTTGTTACTCAGCCATCTGTGTTTTCAAGAACCCACGGTCTTTTTTTGTTTTGTTTTGTTTTCTTTCCTTCTTTCTTTTTTCTTTTTTGTATGGGAACCAGAAACTAGAAAACATTAAATGAGAAAAATTAACCACTCACAGAAAAGGTAGAAGCCCAGAGAAAAGGGGGTTTGTCTTTTATGGTTTGTACTTTGTAAGCTGTGGGTGTGACTCAATTTCCTCACCACCCACATAAAAAGGTTGCCACCCAATCACTTTTTTTTTCTATCCCAAACCCCTCCCCTTTGATTTTGGCTAAGAGAGACCCTAAGAAAGACTGCCCTTTCTGGACGTTGCAAACTGTGACATATAAAAGCTGTTAGCTGCTCCTGTAGCCAGCAGCATTCAAATCTTGCAGGCTTCTGCTCTCTGAGAGATTGTAATAAGGCACACTGCTCTTACAAGAGTTCATGCTACAAAATAGCAAAGAACTTTAAATTTTTGGACCAACAGTGTATTCATTTTGGCATTGTGCAGAGGTAAGCTATTTGGCTCAACACGTTTATATTGCATGCATTGATTTTAAAGTGGCTCACATATTTTTAAAAATGAGTTTGGATTACTATACTATTTTTTATGTTCTCTATCACTTGGTGTACATGTATGCCTGGGAGACATTAGCAGCACATCCTCTGTTGTTACCTGTGATGCAACTTTCCTCCTCCCTCTCCAGGTGAACTTCAATCCTAAAGACTGCCCCCTGAGAACATATGTTCAGCAATGCTTTTTGTAGCTCTGGCATGTGGGGCAAATGGTTCACATTCATTTTAGGGTTAGTGATCATGCTGCTTATTTTTCTCTAGCTCTAGAAAGTTCCTCTAAGGGTCTTTCTCATAATACAACCAAACGAATAGAGATTCTACTATAAGTTGTCTCCTAGGCTTGAGTTCAACATTTGTTTGGAATTTTGGAGAAAGTACAACCCAGTAATGCTCCCAAATGATGACTTGGCTAATTTATACCCATTGTCCCTATTTTTTTTCCAAAGACCCTAACTCTACCTTTCTGCTTTAAAGCAAAGTAAACTCGGTGGCCTGTTCTTCTCCACCCCTCAAAATGATAGCCATCTCTGCTGTGAGCCACGCGCTCCTGTTCTCCATTCTCTGTGAAGCAAGCGCCGTCGTCTTACTCAATTCCACTGACTCATCCCCGCCAACCAATAATTTCACTGATATTGAAGCAGCTCTAAATGCACCACTAGATTCTGCGGACATCCCCAAAGCCAGGCGGAAGCGCTACATTTCGCAGAATGACATGATCGCCATTCTTGATTATCATAATCAAGTTCGGGGCAAAGTGTTCCCACCGGCAGCAAACATGGAATATATGGTAAGAGGAATTCTTTTTTTCTTTGTGTTCCAAGTGAGGAAACTAGAATTTGTAGGTTAGAGGGACCTAAAGGGACACCAAGTGTTTGTATGTCAAGGGATGTGGGCTTTTTACACATTTTAACATAGGAAAGGTTTTTATGTGCTGAATAATGTTAAATTACTGCATCATCTCAGAAGTAAGGTGTGTGTGTGTGTGTACCTGTGTGTGTGTGTGTGTGTGTGTGTGTGTGTGAATATATACAGATTTGTGCTTCTGTGAGTCTCATAAAAACTGAGGAACTACCTCTTATATATGAAACATAGATCAAGAGTGGGGTATGTTGACTTGGTCACACTTGGAAGGTCTACTTTTTTTCAAAAAAATTCACATGGAACTTTTTCTGTGCTTTCTGTATCTAATAGTCATATTTATCAGCTAAAACATTTCTTGAAAATATGTCTTGAAATTATAGGTTTCACACACATGATTTATTCTTGGGTAGGTGTCTCTTCCCTTTCTTGGACAAAGCTCGTACTGAGGCTAATCTATTTGTATTCCAGGAGAACATGCTGACTTTTTCTTCCCTGTGATTTAATGCTTTGTCGTTCAGATAACAGTGAAGCCAGGGCTCTTGTACACTGGTCCAACTTGCCATGGACACATTCTTTGCTCTCTCTTAAAAATAGAACCTCTATGTTTGAATCATTTTACTTAGGGAGTAAAAAAATGAAGTTGGTATTAAAAGGAAAGAGTCTTGTTAAAGTTTTTTTTTGGTTTTGAGTTTATACAAGGTTATGGTTTAAAGTTCTGCACTTTATAAGAGCACAGTGTAGAATCCGTTTAAGGCAACAAAGACCACCAATATGATACTTCCAAATTGAGGTGGGGGGATGTGGTACCACTAACAATTTTATAAGTGCTAAACTAAAATGCAGGATTTTTATCAGATCTTAGATTCATCTATATTAAATAAATAAGCTTTTTGAGTTTGACCAATTGCTGATGCTCGTGTCACCGGAAAAATAGAGAGTTGTCAAATAATGTAAGAGAGTCATAGTTCATAGAAATACAATTTAGACTCTGAAAATGCATTTTCTAGGATTTATTCACTAAAGAGAGGATGTAATCAGTCCTTGTGGGTGGAGGGCAAAATGGTCTTATGATTAAGATTATGGGCTTTGGGATATAAATTCTTGGATCCGAATCCTAGTCTTGGAATATAAGCTGTGTGAACTATTTACCTCACTGTGTTTTATTTTTATCATCCCTAAGATTTCTGTCATCTCTAAGATGAGGACAAAAGTAATGTTTGCCACATGGTTGTTGTGAGAAATGAATGAGTTGAAAAATAATTAGACCACAGCCTACAGATAAGTAGATGGTCAGAAACAGTTTTTATGGGCTTTTTTAAACTTTTTATAAAAGGTGCCCAATGAAAACCCATTTAAGATCCCCAAATAGAAATAGTTACTCTTATAAAAGAGGTATTTCAAGAAGGTAATGAATATATATAAAGAGAAGAAAAAAATTTATAATTGCTATAGATTAAGAAAGAAATATGCATTAGATTCTACGTGAGCTCAGAAAAGCATAATGTCCAAACTAGAGATTTAGGGAATACTTTCTGGCAGCGATTTCATTGCTATGCAAACTGAAGTGAGGATCAACACCCCTGAGCCATCTTCCAAGATGAGCTCGTCTGGGTTCAAAGCATGATTGTGCTGCTTTCTTTATGGCCTTAAATGAGTGACTTCATATGTCTAAGACCCAATTTCCCTATTCTTGTCCTTAAAATGAAAACAATTGTACACATACTAACCAACCAAGAAATAATACAATTCACCATTTTAAAGATATTGAGAGATCACCATGAGTAATGGTGTAGGTGGATACAACACAGTCAAAATACTTATCAATAATTATGTCATTCCACATGCATTTATTTAATTGCTTCTGCGTGCCAAGGCCTTGACTAATTGTTTCCATAGATGATCTCATTTGATAGCTCACATTCTCCATGTGAGGTTAAGATTGCGATCTTCATTTTACAAATGAACTCAGGTAGACCCAGAGATGACTAAGCCGAGGTGGTATGGATAGTGAATGGTATTGCTGGCATGAGAATGGTATAATCCCAAAGCTGTTCTCATATGGGGGAACATCTCTTTCTTTTCTTTTTTATGTAACTATATTTTTTTCTCTTTTTATTGCAATTACACATGACAGTGAAGAACATAGTGATATGTTCACATATTCACATAACATTATTTGGTCTGCTTCCTTCTCCGATCCTCCCTTTCGTCTCCCCATCCTCCTCCCCTTCCACTGCTCTACTGGTCTCTCCTCATTTTCATGAGGCCTCTTTTCCTTCCTTCCTTCTCTCTAGGTTTCACATATGAGAGAGAACATGCAACCCTTGATTTTCTGAGTCTGGCTGATCTCACTTAGTATGATGCTCTCCAGTGGGGTCATCTTTTCATTCATTCGATCCAGCAAATACCCCATTGAGGGAAATATCTGGAGATATCAGCCTTTTTCTCCCACCTTAAAATGCCAGGTGAAATCCTATAGTACTCCTATTCTATTTGTCACTCCCTCTTTATTATTGTCTTCTCAAATATTGGAACCCCTACTATGATTTATTTTGTAAGAACCAGAAACAATGCTAATAATATAGTAGATGTCTATACATTTTCCTTAACCCAGTGACAGTAATGAGAAACAGCATTCAGAATAGTAAGTTCTATAATGCAAAATACAAACTGTCTCAAATATCCCTGTGAATACTAAGCATATAGTTTTCTCCACATGTATTTATCCACTTGATATTTATTGAGCATTTGCTACATTTTGGCACTATTCTAAGCATCGGGGATATATTCATGAATAAAAGAGACATGCATTCTTGCCCCTTGGTTGGGACTCAGACAACAAGCCAAATAAATAAACAAATGTCATAGTATGCTAGATGAAAAGGTCATGAAGAAAAATAATAGGTTGTCAGGGAAGAGCTCACGGAGGATGGGCTTGGAGCAGGCGAAGGATCAAGCCAGGGTAATGGATGCCGGAAGGTGGGCGGAGTAAAGAGGGAAGAGCAAAGGCCCAGCAGTGAGAGAAAAATGATTAGTTCAGTCAGAAAAAAAGTGCTTGTTTTGATGAAACCATAAGTTAGAAGGACTCTGAGTAAGTTGCCCAATGGATCCCTCAAAAAGAAACTTGATGGAAAGTATAACGGGTAGTGTGGAGGCCAAAGCAGGGACTGTGATTTTAATTCTCTAGGCTAAGATATCAGTTGGACACTGTTAGCTTTATGTTAACTTATTCAATATTGATTCAGGTTGTGAGCAACTGCCAAGCTAGCTTATTTCCTAACCTGTACCCTGTACCTCAAAAACTCAGGACACCCCTCATTATGACTTCCTTATAAATACTCAGTCACCATCTGTGTAATCAAATTTTCCTCCTCAATGAGTCCTGTCATGCAAGAGCACCTCATACAAGATGGCTCAGGGCTCTTGCTAATTGCACAAGTCCAGTTTGTAATCCCTTTCATCTCCAATTCTCTGAGCCTTTTCTGGTGCCAATTTCTCCCTCTAATGTCGCCTCCTTAATTTATTCCTTTATTTATAATCCTACCTTTCCAGTGTTTGGTATCATAATGCTGGATCCTTTAATGATATTTCTTATACCCACAGCCACATTTGATTTCTCCTTTTGGATTGCTATAGCCCTCCATGTGTATGATATTGCTCTCATCAGAATCAAGTTTGATTTACAGTCATTGATACATTTCTTCCTAATTTCCCCATTTTAAGCTTTCAGAGTGCTACATCTATCATTGTTCATATTTGTACCTCTTTTCCTAGACAGTTCCTTGTGTATAGAAAGTGAGCACTCATTATTTGTGGAATTTAGTTGAAATTCCTATGAATCACTATATGCTTTAAGTAGCAATAACTTTGATATTATTATAAATTTGTATTAGTTTTCTTGTCACAATGTTTTATCCCATACATCTGAAATAAAACACATTTTTCATGAATTCCCTCCAAAATTCCTTAAAATTAATTTGATCTTTATTAAGTACTCGGTTATGTTATACAGTGTACACTTGACCAAATAAAGGAAAAGAAATTTGAACACCAGGGTGTTGATATTCATATTATAGTTCTATTTATTTGGTTATTTTGTCCATAATTTTAGGAAAAATGTGTTGTTTGAAATATTTAATTATCCAAAACAGTTTCTTTTCATAAAATAATAATATAGATACAACTTCAAATATGCAAGTGAATCTTTACTCTTGGTTTCTATTCCACAATTAGTTTATTGACTAATTTCCAGAGTGCCTTGGACACCAGCTGTTTTTCATTCTTCCTAAGGGCAGCTTAAACCATGACTCTAAACCACAAACCACACTCATTTCTTAGAATAAGAATAATCCCCAAAAGAATGAAATTGCAAGACTCACACATGGAGTAAAATTTATAGGATGTTCTCTGCATTCGAGTCAATTGAATAAATTCATTTAAAATGTTTTGAGGTCCCTCCATGAGAGGAGAAGATCCAAAGATAGAAATTCTTGTTTTAAAAGTATAAACAAAGCAAAGGGAGGAAGGAGAGAACCGCTAAGCACACAATTCAGTAAGATGTGTTGTTATATCAGGTCCATGTCATAAAACAAGGACAGACAAAGGGCATGGGAAAGAAGTGATAATCTCCAATTGGCAAATCATGAAAGGCTCCTTGGAGGAGGAGCATTTGAGATGGATGCTCAGGAAGGGGTGGGGGGGCTGCTATAGCAGGCAAAACAACGCATGCACCGAGTCACCTGCAGAGAAAAACTATAACATTTTAGCCATTTTTTTTTAGTAGTTTCAGGAAAGATTGAGTATTAACACTGAAGCAATTAGGGAGACTGGGAATTTTGAGAGCATGGTCAGAGGTGCATCTTACAGAGATGCCCTGACAGTTGAAGGAGCTCAAGACGGACATTGTCAGAGGACGTGAACAAAGAGGTGATGAATGCTGAGTAAGCGATACCAATTTTTGGCAAAGTGTAAGAGGACCAGTACAACTACACCTACACATAGTGACAGGTGGAAACAACTCGATGAATTGTAGTGCATACGACTGCAGTCTTAACACAGTGCTCAGAGTGGTGGGTGGGCAGGTGAGGGACAACATGAAGACAATGATAGGAATGAATGAAACACCTTAACACTGAAAAAGAAAGCGTAATGTAATTTCAAGAAGCCAAAATCATACTATTGATAATATGGCTTGTTTTGTTTGTTTAGTGCCTGCAAATGTTATTTATAAAGCTCAAGGAATAAGGTTTCCTAAACTTTTCTGGAAAGGAGAAAAATACTGATTACCAAGTTTTAACAGGTAGTGAAGTAACAACATGACTGGAATGAATGAATGGGGAACAGATTAATCCATCCTCAGAGAGAGCCAATAAACTCATTGCCTAGAATGATAATAGTTTATGACTTGGTATTAAAGAAAAATGCAGACTTCATTTATTTGGGCTTCATGCAGAAGAGAATGTGGATAATGTAAACTACTTTTTTTTTGTCTTCAGTAGTTGACTTGTGTCTATCCCTGTCTTTTTTTTTAAAATAAAGCCATATTTTGTTCCAGATGGCATATTTCCCCCGATTTGGTAAGGATAACTCAATTTTCTTGTTATAAACATAGGAAATTTGACATGTCTAACCTAAAATCTCTTCAATGAATGCTTTTCTTGCCACTAGAAGGCCTCCTGAGAAGGGTTGCCAGGAAGCAGTGAACTGAGAATGACTGCTGACAGGAAGGTTTTTCTCCAGCACATTCGGAACCCTGCATTCCTGTTTCCCTGGATGGAGAACCTTTTAAGTGCCTTGGCTTCCAATGGAGACCGGGCACATTTTGTAGGGATTTTCTTCCAAGGTGCATGTTGATTAAGGTTACTTGTACACAAATGAAGAGGTAGAAACCTTGAAGGCTCATTCCCTGTGTTTAGCTCTCCACAAACAAAGCCAGCTGAAAGCAAGAACATTTTGTCACAATTTTACTATAGGCTGTAAGAAATGCAAATGTAAAACATGGACTTGACGTGCTGCAGAACTTCACCATCAGGTGGCAGACAGAAAAGCTGTGAATCACACTTGGGCCACATAGATGGTGGCTATATTTCCTAGTACTCAGTACTGGCAAATACTATTTGACCACCTAAACCCATGTAGAAAAATTAATTTATTGTGTTCCCATTGAGTATTATAGAACCCAGAACCATATTTATGCCACAGAGAACACTCAGTATTTGTTGGACAACTGAATGAAGATTTTTTGTTTTTAAAAATAATAAATAAATGAATATTAAATATAAAAATACATGAACATTATACAGGAGGGAATTAAGGAAAGAGGGACATTGCAGTCAATATAGAAAGGTATTCCCAAGAAGGTTTTTTGTGCACTAAAGGCAGATAGAAATTCAGTGTGCCTTCCATTTAGTGTACAAAAAAAAAGAGTGATGTTTGATGAAGTTGGGGCAGACATCAAGAAATTTGTTTGAATTTTATTCCAAGGTCAAGGGAAGTTACTGAAGGTTTTAGCTGGGAAGTTGCAGAATCGCATTTACATTTCAGAAAGGTCATGCTGGCCACAGGGTGAGGAGCGACTGGAGAGAGACAGACTTGAAGACAGGATGCAAAGTCAAGAAGCTGTCATGATAGTCTGGGTGGGAGATAATTGAAACCTGAGCTAAGTGTGATGCAACAGGGGCAGAGCAAAGTGAATTAGAGCTGTGAAATACTTGAGGCTCAAATTAACAGGAGTAAGTGATTCATTTGATGAAACAGCATGAGGATTCACATGATGAGGCCATCAGGAGGATGCGTCTGTCTTTGACGAGGACAGTTGGCTTCCTCTGTGTTAGAGAACACTAAATAAAGAACAGGTTTCAGGAAGCCATTAAGTGACTGCAGGTTTATCCTCCAGGGTACATGGCTATGGAGGTTGAAGAAAGTAGCTAGATGTGGGAAGGAACATTCTTCCAACAGAGAATTTGGGATGGCAAAATGCTTTGTTAGTCTACATGGACCACTTTGCATAGTAGAAGAAGGGGAGTGTCATGGAAACAAAATGGATGGAGGATTTTATGTCTGGGAATTTACTCAAGAATGTTTGCAAGAAAATGCAACTTTTAAAAAAATAAGTGCTGAGATGTAAACTACTCCAAACCCAAAGCTGTTTCAGGGGCTTAGGGAGTTCCAGGCCTATCTAGTCCTCCTGATGCACTCAGGATGAGGTGTTTGGGGAAACTAGTCAACAGACCCCAGAAAAATAGACATTGGCTAGTCTGCGTAGTCTGCTGTGGTGAATATAATATACCTGAAAACCATTTAATAAATAGTCTATGGACATTCAATAGTTATGAATTCCAGAAGTGTGATTGTCTATGAGAATTTCTGGAGAATGGAGAAGAGGGGGCAGAGAAGATAAAAACTAATAGGTTAAACAGGTCAAAAAGGATTTGGGCTGGGCATGGTGGTGCATGCCTGTAATCTCAGTACTTGGGAGCCTGAAACAGGAGGATGGCAGGTTTGAGGACAGTCTCAGCATGGTAACAAGACTCTTAGCAACCTAGCAAGACCTTATTTCAAAACAACAACAACAAAAAAGGGCTGGGGGTGTAACTCAAAGGTAGAATGCCCCTGGGTCCAATCTCCAGTAACACACACACACACACACACACACACACACACACACACACACACACACAATTTGATATAAACTATATCTATATGCTAGACTGGGATTTCGAAGGATGGGATTTGAATGCTTCCATTCCGTGTTATCCACAGTTTTGAAAATCAGGCACCAAGCATTTTTTTTTGACACAGATATGGAAGAATGCCCAATAAGTTGTGATTTAGACTAAACTTATCATGAAATCCCTTAAAATCTCACACCTCATACTGCAAAGTAAAACAGCCAAAAATGTTACTTCTGGAAACAATAATGTTTTTCTACTAAAACAGTGAAACAAATTCATATTTCATAAGTTAGTTAAATATGGACATTCTACCAACTCTGTCTCTCTGCATTCCAGGGAGTTCATGTTTTCAGCAGGCTGCAGGTAGGCGGAAAGGCATTTGAATTCTTCTGACTAAGTGGGCAACGGAAGATATAGAGTTTGCGCATGTATCACAGGACAATTTAACAAGAAATCTGTTTTTAGAATTCTGTAACACTGAGTTGGTAAAAAAAAAATAACCACACATGAAAATGTTTTCTTGGCTTATAGCTCCTGTATTAAACAATAGCTGTTGGGTATGATATTTCCCTGGAAAAGAAGATCACAACTAGAATCTATCAACAAATGGTCTTAAAACTTAGAGACAAAAACATTTGTCAAAGAGTGACTTAAGGAGGAAAATTGTTTTAAAACTTCCCAAATGTTCTCTACCATTCTCTTTCACTGTCTCGTGTTATCTTCTTTGTAAGCAAACTTCTTATCATTTCTACACAATTCTGTTTCTGATATTTTTACTTGCTTCAGGGCTTCTCTGTTTCCACTTCATCTGATTGTCAGTGTAGTGGGAACTAGTCCTTGATAAAATGATCAAAAGTGCACCATGTGCTGCTTCCCATTTCAGGTGACTCTCCAGTTCACGGACACCACTGCTATTCTCGAGTCCCCAGCAATAACAGTAGCTGCCATTCAATACACCTGGCCCTGTGAGACCTGTGCTAAATGCGCTTCACCATCTCACCTAATCCTCCCATGGTCTGGAGAGATGGGGACAATATTCCTCATTTGGGGATAGGGAACCCGAGGCCTGGAGGGTATAACTTCTCCAAAGTCATACAGCAAGATAGCCGACGTGGAGAGAATGCAGTTGTATCTACTACAAGCTTCTACTTTAGGCAGCAACAGTGCAGTACACATTTCCCTTCATGCGTTCATCTCTGTTGTTCATGAATCCATTGGATGGAGACTTTCCCTGCATGCATGTCATTTGAGGACACCACTGAACATTAGAAAGAATGTCTTCATGTGGAATCAAATCTTTCCTCCTGTATGTTTTCTACCCTTGGAAACCATGTAGGAACACTGCATTAGGCTAGTACTTCAAGTCTTCGAATGGCTACTGAGAAGGAAGAAAACTTTCATATCATTGACTCTCAACTCCCAGGCACTAAGCTCTCTCTCAGCCACTAGCCCTTTTCTGTTAAATAGCTACACATGCCATCTCTTCCATCCAGTGTGTTGCCAACATAGGCTATCACGAAAGGTTGCAGGAAAATATTTGATTTCTGAAAATCTTGGTAATTGTAAGAAGTATCATTAAGGAAATGGAAAATCAAGGCACCACCCTCTCTTCCTTTACACATGTTCACGTGAACAGTGACAGATCCTCCTGATATCAGGAAGCTGTGTGGCTCGGGGCCATGGATGTCCTTCCCTGATGTCCCCCAAGTTGGGTTCCAACAGGTGTGTATTCTTCCGACAGTGACAGTGAGGTGCCTGGAATTGACCTGACCTGATCAATGCAGAGTAGAGTGACAAATTACTATTCATTTGCTCTATTTCTGTGGATATATCCTAAGTTAGTGGCA
Organism: Glis glis; assembly: GCA_004027185.1. NCBI lineage: Eukaryota > Metazoa > Chordata > Mammalia > Rodentia > Gliridae > Glis > Glis glis. The sequence goes on from PVJS01001713.1 coordinate 52,712, forward strand.
GATTCAGTGAGCCCTTTGTCCTGCTGATTCACATTCTCATTAACTAAGTTGCTTGTAGGAGAAACGTGTGTTTTAAAATGCAGGCTTGATGGAAAGTGACGCGTCAGTTTAGGAAATTTTTATTCTTAAGATTTTGGATTTTCAGAAAATTTTGTACACATTTCTCCAACATGTTACATCAGACATCTCAGTTATTTAAGCCCTTTAGGGCTTTGATGAGCACGGAAACAATTTATGAGTCCATATTTAAGGTATTTAACCCTGAAATTTTGATTTGATGGGTTGAAGATTGGGATGAAGTTGCTAGGTCTTCTCAAAAGTTCCCCAGGATATTCTATAGATAATTCTATGCTGAGAACCCTAAAATGTGTTTTAACAACTTTCATACACCATGATTCAGGACCTAAAACTGAGCTATGGATAATGTAATGTGGCCAAATATCTACTTTTTGTCAAGAGACCATCTATTGAAAGAATTAATAAACAGAGTTATTCCAAGGATAATTTCCATATTATCATTTAATTTTTTCAATATTCATTTAGCACCTACTTTTAGAAAACATATGGGCATTAAAGGTGAGCCACAGATGTCTGCAACATGGAATGACCTTTATTTGGGAAAGTTCTCGATTGACTAAGAAAACTTCAAAAAGCAAAGTTTATGTAGGACACTATCGTTTTTGGAGCTTCTGTATACAATGAATTTATATAATGTATTATAACTTGCAGTCCCTCACTTGTTTGGTAGTATTTTTATTGTCTGTTTCTCCCCTGAGTGGTAAGGCAGAGTTCATGTCAGTCGTCCTGACTGTTGAATTCATAGTGCTCAGTGCCTCTCAATAAATATTCGTTTACTGACTACCTAGAAGTCTGAATTACCTAGGGTCATATTGTTTAATATGGAAATTTGCATTTGTTGCATTTTTCATTGTTGAGGACCAGTCATTAGTTGGTATGTTTGTTTGATGGGAGGTTAGGGGAAAGATAGTTCAAAGTCACTCTATCTTGTCATCATCTGTGGATAGTAAGAGGGGAAAAAAAGCCCATTTATATAAGTATAACTGTGATGATAATAATATCTTTCATCAGAGGTAATAAATATTGACAGTGATTCAGTAGAGTCCCTAAAAGCAGTGCATCTCTTTGTGATAAAGAAGCCTACATGGGGATAGTACTCATCTTACCTAAGGGGCGTCTTCATTATCTTCTTTTAAATGTAAAATTCTTAGTATCCTACCTTGATGTTTTCGATACAAAATGGTTCCATATTTTGTAGTTATTTTTGAGGTTGGAGGGAATGTTGTTGTTGTTTTAATCAAGCTCTGCCAACCTTCTCCTTCCACTCTTCCCAAGTAGATCATCTTAGTCTAATTGGATTAATCTAATCAGTGCCTATGAGGCCCTTTCTTTTCCCCCATTCCCCACCCCCACCCAGCCTAAGGAAGACTCAGCTCACTGCTCCGCTCCTGTCTGGTTTAATACTGGTCCTTGTGTGTTCTGCTATCAGTTTCCTCCATTGGCCATTGCACAAGCATTTCTATCCAATGAGGATAAATCCACCAATTTTATTTATTTATTTTTTTTGTGTGTGTGTGATACTGGAGATTGAACCCAGGGGCATTCTACCTCTGAGCTACACCCCCAGCCCTATTTTTTTATTTTGAAACAGGGAGGTCACTAAGTTGTGGAGGGCCTTGCTAGGTGGTTGCTGAGACTGGCCGCAAACCTGTGATCCTCCTTTCTCAGCCTCCCAAGTACTAAGATTACAAGCGTGTGCCACAATGCCTGGCTAAATCTACCAATTTAAAAACAGAATGGCAATAATGCCAATGAAGTGTTTTAAAGCTTTTGGCTGCCTTCATGAGAAATAATTTTGTCATCACTTAATATTTGTGTTTGGGTGTGTATGTGTGTGGTACTGGGGATTAAACCCAGATACATTTTACCTCTGGGCTACACTCCCAGTCCCATTTCATTTTTTAAAATTTTGAAACAGGATCTTGCTAAGTTAACGTGTGCTGGCCTCGAATCTGCAATCCTCCTGTCTCAGCCTCCTAAGTACTGGGATTCCAGGCATGCACCACCATGCCCAGCTTGTCATAACTTAATTTCTCAATCTAAAAAAAAAAGCCCTACCTAAGCTATTAAATACAAAAAAGTTGTCCATGCAAAATGTACTTACTTTTTATATAAATGTGTGAGAAATGACCACACAAATATCCAAGAAAATAAACATCTAAAGAACATGCCGTACTCTCTCTAATGCCATTGCTATCAGAGCACCCATGACAATAATCACTTCATAAATCTGTCTTCAAAAATTCAACATCCAATATTTTTATTTTTAGCATTTTCTGTCTTGAACATGGTTTCATGAGCACAATATATTTTTCAAAGTTCACTTTAGTTTCAAAGTTAATCTTGGTTTTTCCTTAAACTTTTAGTTTTAGTTTATGAATCATTCTTTTCATAAGTACAGTAGGTTTTAACAATTGTATTTGTTTACAAATTTAAGCTATATTTAATGATTTAATATTCTTTTCTTTTTAGTATTCCAATTTATTTATTAATAATCATCTTTCCATATATTTAAATGTCATGTAATCTAAGAAATCTATTAATTCTTGAGTTCTCCTAAATTTTGTAATGCCATTTAAAATATTTAACAGATTTTATCATTTTCAACTTACAATAAAAAATTCAAGGAATTACTTGTCTATATAGTTTATATTAAAAATAGAAGACTACCCTGTTAATGTAATAGGCCATGTTCTCTTAACCATTACAAATGCTAGGGAAAAAAATATGAATTCTTATCTAACTATATCCATCATTTTTAACATTAAATTTTATCCTTTTAAACACTATTATGCTTAATTTTTCTCTTTGGGATTAAAATATGCTACCCTCTTAAGGAAAGAAAATGTCATCTCAAAAAAGTTTAGGGTTATAGTTCCAAGTAATGTTTAGGGTTGCTTTCCAGTTTGATTACATTTCTTATTGGCCAGAGATACTGGCTGGGATTTAAGAAGGGAGCTGCAGATGTCATTGTGTTTCATGATCCTGGCTGCCACTATGTGGTGGATCCCAAAACTTGAGGACAATTGATAAGGCAGCCTCTTATCTGGGTTGGATTCATATCATTAATTCCTCCATCTACTGTGAAAGCCAGTAACTGCTCATGCAGCAACATTCTTTGACTCAATTTTCTATTTCTTTAGCTCAAGCTTGAAAGATCTCTGAAGTTGATGAGAATCCTGCATTCTTTTCATATTCCTCTTATCTCTTAGGGTCGAAATTCATCTAGATATTTAAATGACATCAGTTTGAGTCCTGGACCTCTCTCAGGTCTTAGTCTGATTAAGTGCTTTCAGCTCCTTGTGATTTACAGATGAGATACTACGTCCAGCTCAAGCTATCTCTAACTTTATTTAATAAGCAGAGTAACTCATGGTGCATATTTTATCCCAAGGATAATTCAGTCAATTTGTGAACTAAATAAACAACAAAGAATAGAAGAAACCCATTTGGGACAATAAGGCCGACCCACAAGCCTATGCATACTCTGACACCATTTTAAGCCATTCTATTTTATGAATTATCTAATTTAATCATAATACTTAAGTTTTAGTGGGTCCTGTAAATATTTTTACACATTCATGCATTGTAGTCTTAATATTCCACCTTATCATTAGAAGGTAAGATTTGAAGTGTTCACAAGTAAATTATCTATGAAAGTGTCTCATCTATTTAGAGGAGCAAGAATTAGAAAAACAGGGTGCCAAAGCTGTTTGAATAAAAGTTAAGTATCAGGTGTTTACTTTTTCCAACAAAAGATAATAGTATTTTGCATATTTACTAGCATTCTATAGAAATAATTGCCCACTTGTGCCTTGTTTCTTCTGTTGATATATCCACAGGTTACAATATTAAAATCATTTCAAGTAAATGCTCAGAGAAAGGTGCTCAGTGAAAATCACTGGGTAGATTACCTATCAAAACTACAGAATTTTATAAACTAAGCCAAATGCTTAGACAATTTACAACTTCATTTCCTTTATTTCTATTAATTGTTAAATTCTTTTACATTATTACTCTGGCAACATTCATTCCAACTTAGAGCTTCTGAATAGGAAAAAATAGATCATACCAGACCACCACTCCTGACAGACTGTCTTTTGTTAAAATTTCTTATAGTTACTAAATAAAATTATGATTGCTTGTTATTTTCAAAACTCAAAGACTTCATCATATTGATAAATTTAACCTCACTGGAGGTTAAATCATGTACCCATCTTTTCCTGGGAGATATAACCAATGGAGAAAGAAACAGCAAATGCAGATATCAACTTTACTAGAAGATATGATGTAATTATCAAATATCAGAGCTCCTACACAAGGCAGATCTCCCTTCCCTAGAAGGTGTGTGTGAGTCCTGCCTGGGGACAAAGAGGCAGTAAGGAGCACAATGCTTCTGACCTCCCCTCAGCGGTCATCAGAGGGACAGTCGCACATCTCCCACAGTCAGGCATTCCAGAATCTTCCCTCAGGGACATGGAGAAGGCAGAAATCCTTCACACCAGCTCCCTAAAAACAAACTCAAGGAGAGAAAGAAAGGGGTTATAATTCCTCCTTTGTAACTATATTCTCCAAAATTTTATCTATGATATTTTTACATAGGAACATCTAAAAATATAGGCCTCGGTACTGCTAAACACACATTCTTCACATCAAAATCCCTTATAATAATTAACAAGAAATGTTCTTGTAAGACATATTTTAGGTATGAACTTTTTTGTTTATCTCCTTGACACAACAAATATTTAGTATTAAATATGTGAAGAATGAGTAAAAATATAGGATTACATATGGTAAATTACTTTTAAGATTATTAAATGTCTTAAAAATTTTATTATATCTATTTAAGGTATACAAGATGACCTTTTGATATACATATAAATATTGAAATGAGGGGAAAGAGATGTGTTAACTTTTTTAAATTATTCTGAATGAGAGCATTGTTTTCTCTGTGGTATAGAGAGGAACAGAGCTGAGCAAGTCACAGGCCGATGTAAGATCGATCTTCCTGGCTCTGATGCTGGGGCTGCGGGAGCATATTGACATCATGAGAAGCTGAAAGTGGAAGGAAGGGACCCTAGAGGTGACCTCATCCAAACTCCTTACTTTTTGGATGAGTTAAGTGGAAGACAGATAATGATTGGCATCTCCTCAGCCACCGATGATGTGAGCAGTAGAATTAGGGATAGAACACAAGATCCTTAAGCTTCAGGTCAGTGTTATTTGTAGCATGCTATAATTATAGCAGAAGATGATAAGAAAGCATCTTTAGATCTGAGTGCACACTTTAGTTCAGTATGTAAATAATGCATACATGTACTTCTTTCCAGGTTAACTACAACCAGTTAAGAAACTCTCAGGAAACACAACTTGTTGATGCTTTTCCATCTAAAATTCCCTTGTGAACTAATCGTGCTGTTTTGTATTTTGGTGAATTGCAATCAATATTTCAGAAATCCAGATTTCATTGATATTTGCTGGAAGAGCACATATTAGATAAATCCATTATCAGTTGAACAAAATGTTTTCTAAAGTTCATTTCAGTCCTAGGATACTATGATTTTACATGAACTCTGTGAGTTTACTTTATGCAATCCTACATCAGTTTATGGAAGATGACTTCTCTTTTTCTAACAATTTCTGAGTAACAAATCTCTTTTAAGTATACCTACCATGGTCTTTGGAGTGAGCGTGTATCTTGAAGAGTTTATTTATTATTTTGGCTTTTATTTCTCATTTTATTTCAAAGCCACTATCTTAATGTCCTTTCACTTAATACATTGTTATATTAAATATAACTACATAACCCATTATCTTGGGGAAAATTAAGATTTTTCAGTGCTATGATCAAGAAGCGCCTTGAGTTTGCGTGAAAATTTGTAAGTCACATTGCACACAAGCTATTAACTCTTGTTCAGCTATATACAACCTGATGGAGGAGAAAGTTCTAACATGAAATTCTCACATGAAGCTCCATGTGAACTTGAGTAGTTAATAAAACTGTCTCTTCTTCCTAAATTTCTTCTAAAGTAGATTATGAACTACTGCTGAGTCACAATTTGAACACAGATTTTCAGTTAGAATAATATGTAAATATTATAAATAATTTAGGAAATAATGTCATGACTTTGAACTGTAAAATTCAATTTAAGAATCATTCTTTCCAACAGATAAATACATCATTCAATCACATTCCTATTAGCGAAGAATTCCAGAAAAAACATTTTGGTGTAAAAGAATTATATACATGCTGTATTTTGTGTCTTTATAATTTTTATCTTGCTAGAAAATAGATTGCCATTTCAGAGTGACTTGTTATTGGCAGTTTGACAAATGCTTGGCTTGATTTCCCCATGCAGCTATGGAAATGAGCATGTCAGTCCATATGGTAACTAATGTGAATGTACTAATATGAATGTCTATTAAAATCTAAAGCTCATTCAAATTTTGTCCTACAACTTTTTTCAATGAAAGAAAATTTACTATATATGAATAACACCCTTGTTTACTTAACTTCCTTTTTCAGGGAAAGAAACAGTTACTATTTTTCTAAGTTTATTTAAATAAACCATAATGTATTATATTTTTATAACACCCTATGTGTCACTGACAAGTTATTTTTATCATGGTTTGTTTCTGGTTCATACTAACTAAAGATGTAAATTCTCTTATTATTATTACTACTTCAAAGAGTCAAATGATATAAAAGATGAAGGCTCCATGAGGTTTATTATATTATATTATGGTTTGATCTTTGAAAATTGCAATATGATATTATACATTATTAATTGTGATAAATAAATTTGATCATATCTGTTTTCAATTTATGAATAGCATCACTCCTTGTTGCTGTGAAGATGACCTGTAGGGAAATCAATTGATTTTGCTGGATTCAAAATTTAATGGTCAATATCAGATGTCCCCAGCTGGGCGTGGTGGCGCACGCTTGTAATCCCAGTACTTTGAGAGGTGGAGACTGTAGGATCCGGGTTCGCGGCCAACCTCAGCTCGCTCTCTCTCTCTCTCTCTCTCTCTCTCTCTCACTGTCGCTCTCTCTCTCTCTTGCTCTACTTAGTGAGGCCCTCTGCAACTTCGTGAGACCCGGTTTCAAAATAAAGTATAAAAAATAGAGTCGGGGGTGTAGCGCGGAGGTAGAACACCCCTGCGTTCAATCTCCGGTACCGCAAAAAAAAAAAATCATATGTCCCTAAGTTATAACTAGATACGATATTTTTGTTAACCTAATATTTACCAAAACTGATGTCTAGATGATAATGTAAAGACAATAAATTTTTGTAGTGTGGCCATATTTCATTATAGAACTTTGAATAATAGTGCTCTGAATTTGCTTTCTTTTAGTTAAAATTAGTCTCAGGACCCAGAATTGACAGAACTCTGAGAAATAGTAGCACTGTTTTCTTCCTCTTGCTTTGTGTTTGTTATAGCAAATCCAGAAAAACTGAAGGTTCTTTCTATAATCCCTACAGGTTTGGGATGAAAATCTTGCAAAATCTGCAGAGGCTTGGGCAGCTACTTGTATTTGGGACCACGGACCTTCTTACTTGCTGAGATTTTTGGGCCAAAATCTATCTGTACGAACTGGCAGGTAAGAAGCAGTTTTGCTTGTTCAGCACATCTATGTGACTTTACTAATTATGGACTCCAAGGGAGAATGATACTAACTTCAAGTAATATCAGAAAATATTGACTGAGTGCTCACAGTTTATCAGGCACTGATGTTTGATCTATAAATATCTTAGATATCTTGAATTACATAAGTATTTAAAAAATCCTAGTAAGACCAGTTTCCCTATTTACTCTTGGAATACCCTCCTTACTCTACTTCTCGTTGACCTCACAGAATCTTAGAATCAAGCATGTGTCGTGTCTGGTTTTCTCTTGCAGGGGAAATTCTATGAATATGGCATGAGACATTTATATGTGTGTGTGTGTGTGTGTGTGTAGATTTTCCATCATTGCATATACCTGCATATAATTAATTTAATTAATACACATAAATAAAATAGAAAATATTTATATTTTCATGTATAAATACATATATGCCCATAAACGCAGGTATATGCAATTATGGGATAAGCTATTCCCATGGATAGGATAATTTTTCTACCACTGCAGAATGGCCGTATTTGGCATTCCAAAAGCCTATTCTTTTCCATATAGGGGAGGAAAATCAGGTGTGCTATTATTAAAACCAAAGCAATTCAGATTTAGGAGAAAAATACACTGAATTCTAGTAATATGACTACTTTTGTTTATCTAATACTGGATTGTTTATAAATTTTGATGGAGGAAAATTTAAACAAGGATTATATAAAATTTTGATGATTTCTGAGATATTTGCATTTTGTCTTTTCAAAATAACCTCACATATATTTAGACACATATAGAGTCACTTGCTCCAGCCCTAGGCATTTTCATGCTTGTTCCTACTTGGAGAAATAGAGAACTCTACCAGATGGTGATGGTAATTGTGAGGAGTGGGTATGCTGTTGGATCATCATGAATAATCTTAAAAAAAAACTTAACAATGTCACATGAACCCACTGTAAATTACCACTGCTCTACTCTGAATTCTTTTTTTTCTCTTCTCTTGACATCTAGATATCGCTCGATTCTCCAGTTGGTCAAGCCATGGTATGATGAAGTGAAAGACTATGCTTTTCCATATCCCCAAGATTGCAACCCCAGATGTCCTATGAGATGTTTTGGTCCCATGTGTACACATTATACACAGGTTATTGCAATTGCATTATTAATTTTTATTCATATTTTTAATGTTGCTATTATTTTGGCAGAAATTTATTTTCCTAGCAATGTCAGAAAATATTGCTTTCTCTTTACAGATGGTTTGGGCCACTTCCAATCGGATAGGATGTGCAATTAATACGTGCCAAAACATGAATGTTTGGGGATCTGTATGGCGACGTGCAGTTTACTTAGTGTGCAATTATGCCCCAAAGTGAGTACCAAGTTGGATTCTATTTCCTGGATTCCTGAATGATATTAAATATCTCCAGTCTAATATGCATTTCTGACAGTTAAATGAGTAAGATTTAGCTACACTGGTCTTTCATCCTCAAACCCACCATCATTCACATATTCCTGAAAAATTGATGAGGTGAAAGGTTTCTCTTAACCTGGGCAGGTATTCTGGCCTACAATTATAAGCAAAAGCTGAGACATGTGGGCTCACTAAATTCTCCTTACCATCTTCTTCTGACATGGTAATTGTAAACAATGCACTCCACAGGCTTTTAATAGCTATGTAAAAGATATCAGAAAAGACTCCTCTAGGGAATTTAGCAACACCACAGTATTATCATTTATCAGTACTAGAATGTTGGCTCACCTTTTTGACCAGGGAAAGAAAATTATTGGAAATAGCCTTTTCTCCCTTCTCTTATATTTTTGATTAAAAATAGTGAGTAGTATCAGCATGTGGCCTACATAAATGTATTATAGAAATGTATCAAAGATTATAAAAGACAGTCATATTTATGAACATCTCTTTATGGATCAATTTGCCAACATTTGATAAAATGCCTTCCTAATAACAATAACTCTTTAGATGATAAAATGTTCCAATATTTATACACACTTCTATTCCCATTTGGAATAAATACTAAAATGTGCAAAGGATTTATGATATTCTTGTTGTCTTCCAAAATAAGTCCCAAACAAAGATTTTTCTCTAGCTATTCCAGCATGGGGAGGGAGTGAGAAAATGTTTCAGGAATAAGTGCATTACTCATTGATATGGTAGTGTGCCAGTGGCAGTGTTTTTGCAAAGTTAGAAAAATAGTGATTTTCCCGATGGTCCCCCTTCATAATTATTAGGATTAGAAGGTTTGGAAACTTGAACATGTCTGCATTATTAAAAATATCATTAAATCTGTACATTAGTTTGATATTTTTAGTTTCATGCTTTTTATTTTCCTACTGAGCCTTTACCCTTTCTCCCTGACATGAATAGGCCAGGTAGTAACCAAATGGTCAAAGAGATTTTTTGTTTTATTCATTTAATCTGTTTTGGGGCAATGATTAGACTTTTTAAATATTATTTATGAGATATATTATTGTTTTGTGGGTCCTAGAAATTAAGATATTGCATTAATATGCTGTATTAAAGTTTAATATAAAACATTTTTCTGGAACCTAGGTAATGGGGAGTTTTAAAATTTTGACTGGTAGCTGAACATAATTTTTCCAATGCCAATATGAAGTTATCTCTAGTCTAACTGTTTTTCAGTGGGAAAAAAGAAGAAGGAGAGAGGAAAGGAAGGAGGAAAAGAGAGATCACATTTAATTAGAATAGGACAAAAATAACAGAATAATACATTTAAGTTGTTTTACTATTGAGTTTCATTATGTTCTACTTAATAAAGTTTGTGATTTATGTAAAAGTTCACAATATAATAGATAGTAATAATTTTACATATAATAAAATTGTGTTTTTAAGTTTTTGTTAGCAAAAATATGTGCCCTGAGCCGGGCGTGGTAGAACACGCTTATAATCCCTGTACCTGGGAGGCTGAGACAGGAGGATAGCAGGTTTGCAGCTAGCCTCAGCTACTTAGTGAGGCCCTCCGCAACTTAGTGAGACCCTGTTTCAAAATAAAGAATAAACAATAGGGGTGGGGTGTAGCTCGGAGGTAGAATGCCCCTGGGTTCAATCCCCAGCACCACAAAAAAAAGTGCCCTGTAGTTTTGAAAAGTTATGTAAAATAAATAGAAAAAGTATGAAATTTCAGTAGCATAAGCTGAGTTCCTGTCTTTTTATGGTTAGGTAAATATGTAGAGGGAAATAAGATTATTACTACAGAATGGGACATGCTGAGTATAAAGGAGTGAGCCACACACATAGGAGAATGGGCCTTTCCAGACAAGCATGGGATGTCGTCAAAATTATACTCAAGCAATCTTACCCCCGAGGCAGAGTGTAGAATAAGTTTAATAGAGGTGGATAGTCCTCAAATTCCATCCCATTTTGTAGTATTAATAGTTGACTAGCAAGTCTCTCATTTTATACAGACATTTTCCTGTTCAAACATTTTTATGGATGAAAGTCTGGATTTTTAACTGACTGGCTTTACTAGATATTTTCATATTCTTATAGTCACTGACTGGTTTTATTTAGGGTTAAAGAAGATAAAGACCACCTATTTCACCATTTTAGACTCTTACCTATTGTCTCATCCTCAGTTCTGTTTTTTTTACCATTGATAATCAGATTTTCTTCTGATCATTCATTTTCCTTCATAGTGCCATCTTTATTAGTATTTCTTAATGTTCTAGTTACTAATCAACATGCTACTTAAAATACATATATTACCTTCTCCTTTATAATTAAAAGAGCCAAATAACAATAAGACATCACTGCTATTTTTAACTATCCTAAACGGTGAATTTGGTTTTTATTATGACCATGGCCATTTATAGAGTGTCATTAAATGCTAATGACACAAAGTAATTCAGTTAAATGTGTTTGTAATTACCAAAAAACTAATAGCATTAATGAAAAAATTTAGTAGCTATGAATTTATGTAAGGAAAAAGGTTTTGGAATCACCTTTAGTTGTTTCTGTGGGCCCTTATTCTTTTACTATAGGAATATAGTTTTGCCCAGCTCCTTCTTTTATGATCGGAATCTAAAATATTTTGCAATTTTAGAAACAAATCTTATGAACATTTATAAGTTTTTATTGGTTTTATGGTGACTTCTTACTTCTTCATTAGTAAGCCTCACCGAAAACACTAGGTATTTTAAAAATAATTTTATTGGTGCATTGTAATTATATGATAGATTAACAGTGGTATGCTCATTTATGAGAGCATCATTATTTAGTCTTTTTCTTCACCGTATATTTTTAATCATCCTTGGGGATGTTTGCATGAGTAAGGAGTAAGTTTAAGTGACCAAGACCTAATCATATACTCTAGAAGGTGCTAGAAAAGACAGGTGTGGAGGATGGAATGAGCTGCTGTCCTGGGACTTATGATATCACCATGTGCTGTAGGGCCTCACTTCTTATCTTTAAGATAAGATAATACTAACTTACTCAGAGGAAAAGTATTTTTAAAGCAAAATATATAGAATACATTATTGTGGGAATAGGAAATGGATACACCGTTAAGTGCTGTTCTAAAATAAACTCAGAAAGATCACCACATGTCAATATATGTGAGCATGAGCTTAAGGAAAACATGATTTTTTAAAAAAAATGAGTAAATAGCAATAATGCTCTCTTTTTTCCCTTCTAGGGGCAATTGGATTGGAGAAGCACCATATAAAGTAGGAGTACCATGTTCATCTTGTCCTCCAAGTTATGGAGGATCTTGTACTGACAATCTGTGTTTTCCAGGAGTAACATCAAACTACCTATATTGGTTTAAATAAGCGTACTTTTTTCTCCAGGAAACATAATGGTTTCTGGGAATCATAGGCATATATATATATTGAAATTTGCACATATTATACATATTTTATAATAATCTTGTTTTCATTTTAGTATTCATTTGTATAGTGTTTGTCTAGTATGTTGTTTAATCCTTGGATATAATCAAAACTTCCATTATTGTTTTCTGACATCTAAGTCTAAATTAAATATTGTATATGTAGTGATGACATAGTTGATGCATTCAATTCTCAAACTTGCATTCCAAAGGAATTATACTATTATGTTCCTAAGGAATAAATTATATGTTCAACTTGTAATGTGTGTACGCATACATAGATATATATATATGTGTGTGTATATATGCACACACACAAATATAATATGTGATGTAACACCAAGATAATAATATGATATAGTAGCTAATTTGAGGAAGCTTTAAAAAATATTCTAAAGTATATTTGAGGTGGTGTGGTGGGACATCTTCAGCACCATTTCCATAATACCCACAAAATGATAGTTTGAAAAATAAGTCAGTGATATGTGGAAATAGTAATTTAATTAAGTAATTGTAGATTTAATTCTGGAGATATTTTATCTTATCTGTGTCTAACAAAGGACATGGTCAGCTCATGTAAGTTTCCACGTGATGATTTTGCTTCGTCTCCCTTTATTGAATCAGTAGCCACATGTTGAGTGTTTACACACTGTTGAGTATGTTCTGATAATGCAATGATGATCAGATATGGTTCCGACCTTAAGAAGCTCACAACAATATTTATGAAATAATGCAGCCTAGTGATTTTGCTATAAATTATTTTTAACAAATTGATGTTCATGTAGTTCTGAGGAAGCAAACACAGCACCAGTGTCCACCTGTAGGAGGAATAAATGATAACTGCACTAATATGTAGTTCTTTTGATTCCCTAGGAAATTTTAGCTACAGTACTTGATATGAGAAGGGAAAAGGAAGAATTAACAACTGCCCAGAGATTTCAGAAGCAGAAGAGGTAGTTGTGACTTGGGAAAGCTGAAGGCAAGACTCTCAGAAAACTGATAAAGTCCAAAAGAAGTAAGGTTTAGGGGACAGGTATGAAAAGTCACAGAAATAGGGTAAATGCACCAAAGACAAGGTGGATAACTTAAGAAGAGTATATCCTGAGGGTTGAGTTCATCTTGAGGCTCATCGGAAAGTGGTTAAGGATTTCCGAAAGAGACATGTGGGGTCTCCACTGTCTCTTCATAGCTTTGCCTACCATCATTTAGTGAGAGTCAATCTGCCTGTGAACTTGGGCCTTTGAGTACCATTTTAAAAAGATCCTACATGCACACTACATATAGTCAGAATTGTGTTAAGGTAGCTATCTTTGGATATTTTTCTAGTTACCTAATTTATTAATTGCTCATTTACTAATTATTACTTACAAATTAATGAAACTTTATTTCTATGTTTTCGTAGAAGAATAACATTCAGTTCCTCATTAATTTTGATCATGAAAATCAGATAAGTCACTATGAAAATTTTACTTATGTGATTTGGAAATGCATTTCCTCATTTATGAAATCTTTCAGAGAGGAGAATAAAACATCTGAGTCAAGAAACTTAACACACTGCATTTCCAATGTGTGTGTCTGTGTGTTTTAATAAGATTGTGTAATGCTACCATTGGATTACAGAGAAAATAAACATGCTGAGTTCCAATGCACAAATAACGAAAGGAAGCTACTTGTTTAAACTCTGTACACTGCAGTTTCTTTGGGTGGATACACTGAAAGATGACAGATAGTTAATTGGATCCACTCAAAATGGGAGTAAAATCCACCATCTGGAAACTGGGTCTACTTGATGAAAAACAAATGGCCTGATTACTTTTACAAATCCAGTATGGTGACCAAATGTTTTGATATCATACTTCCCTGCCTTTGTGGGCACATACATGGACCCTATTAAAAATAAATATCTTTGGAAATAAAATGGAGAGCAGAAGGAATTATATAATTTAGGCCCAATCCAACTTTCATCTGAGATGCCTGGGCCATTGGAGGGCAAGTGTTTGATTTATCTAGAAAGTGTTTCCATCCTCAATGTTACTATAGTGTTGTACAAAAGCCATAGTAAGAACTATTAAACAGATGTTGACTCTTGTCGGTTCCAGTGCTCTTGCTGGCTTGCTTGTGTATCCTGGTTTCTCAGTTCTAAGGAAGAATAATTATATTTGTTATGTATTTCACAGAGGTTCCTATGAAGGTAAATTAACCATATAAATAGAAATTTATAAATATTAAAATGCTCAGTAATAAGCTCTTCTTTGGCATGTATTCTAATTCTTTGTATTTAACCCAGCTTCTTGTATAGGGCTGTAGTGTCGTAAGTGTTTATTTGAATGGGTTTTTAGGATTAGCTAAAAAATCTAGAATTGCCACAATTTGGAGGAATCCCACCATTCCATTCTTTTTTTAAAAGACAAACATCTCTTGAATATAAGGCTTTGAATGTAGCAACATCCAGATGCATCATCAAACATATTGGAGTAAGAATAGAGTGTGCACACTTATAAATTATCCTTACATAATAGTTCTTTCCAAACCACAGCTAGAACCATAACTTTATTTATAATTTAACAACTAAGCTGAAAAATATAACGGGTATATTTGCTATTCTGTCATACATTTTAAAGTTAGTAATATAAAGTGGCCATGAGAAATATTTTATTTTCTAGGCTGAAGTGAAGTTTGCTAGTATCAATGCAGGATGTCACATTTTTTACATCATACAACAATGGTGCTAGGATAACTATTTCACACTGTAGTTCCCAGAGGCAGAAAGGGTCTGGGCATAAGCTATTTCATAAGAGCAGCTTTAAACAATCAGTACTGAGGTTTCCATTTGGAAAGTTTTCATTCAAAAGAAGTTGTAATTGGCATATGGGTTCTACGTCCTTGATTTTTTCCATACCATCCTTCATGCAGTAGAAAAGTAAAAAAATTCTATCATAATACAGGTTTTATTGGCCTCCATGTCAGCAGAAGAAAAAGCTTTACAATTTTAGCTATTAAACTGGTAGATTTGTTTATAGAATTGTCTGTAAGTTGTGTAGGCACAGTCTTCACATTTCTGGTTACAATAGATATGCTTGCTTTAAAAATATGAAAGATACGTTTGCCTTAAAAATATGAAAGAAACAATTATTATTGCTATGAGTTTTCTTTTGTTTAGTGGTCTAAATATTTTTCACTTCCCTGGCCCATCAGAACTGCCCTAGGAGGCTCATGTGACCAGGCTGTTGCCTTTATTTCAAATGTTCATGGAAACATTCATTCCCAAGGTTTATGCAGCTTTAGCATAGTCATCCAACAAAAGGGCAAGTTCAATCAATAAAATTTGCTCAGAATGTCTGAATTGAAACAATATATATTTTCCCATTTTAAGTACTTGTGTTAAATCAACTTACAGCATCTATGGAAGTAAATCTACTACATATTTTTGCCAGTTTAAACGTTTCAGTATCACACCCTGTTTATTAAATAAATGCACATGCTAAGCAGATAATTTGAATGTTTCCATGATGGAAAAAAAGTAATGCTGAGACCTTGGTTTATGTTTTCCCCTATATAACAATATACCTTAAGTTCCACAAGAACATAAGATGCAAATCTTGACATAGATGGAAGCCTTTACCTACTGAAGTATGTAAGGGAAATAAAGTTACATTCCTATTAATATCTAACATGATCTTTGCTTTTATAAGGTTTTTTATCTTTTTGTATTGTCATTATATGTGTGGTTGAAGATATTTAAGCACATGTAAAGTGATTTTTAAAAATTGTCATGATCTAACTTGGATTTATGAAGGATCAATCAAAAACATAGAAAGTTAAACAATTCATTGGTTAATGGTGCTGAAAACACATTACAAACACCATATTCTTGCTATGATTTTAAGGTTTCTTTGTAATTCGAGTTATTATTGAGTGTGAACTGTCAATATCTATTCTGGTGCTAAACATATGGTGCTAAATGAATTGTTATGTTAATGGCTGTAGTAGTGCTCTTTTTATTCATTCAATTCTTGATTCAGAAATATTAATAAAAAATCCTATGCTAATTTAATCTTCACCAAAAATAGTTCATTAAGAGTCCAACATTATTGAGGTGCTGACAAATGTAAATTTTTTTAGGAGTCATAAATTTTCTTCTTTAAGGCATATATATGTCATATATATTTATATAAATTATATATATAATTTTTTATTTTGGCTTGGGAATGCCCAAATTCAAATATCACCTGAAGAAGAGATTACACAACATTAATCATGCTGCAGGCCCTGGCGCCCTCTGGTGGTTGTGAAAACAAATTCATGATAGCTACTTGGCCTACAGCAAAATCCATTTGTTTTCAGTAAAACTTGCACAATATTAGAGTTCTCTAATACTCCCTAAATATAACAGCATTTAAAATGCCTGACTCTGTTTACAACCTTTTAAAAGAAGATATAAGGAAATTAAGATGTCCTGGCACCTACTTTACTAAATATTATTTTTACATGAGTTTTCATTTCTAAGGTGCTTATTATAGTGTTTTTTTGAACCATATACTACTAAAATACATTTTTATTTGGTTTACATAGTATGTACAATTATAATTGCAGTTATCAAAAAGAATTATAATTGTATTCAATTTTCAAGTGTCATAGTTTATTTTTATTTAGCATAGTAAATAAGACAAAAAGGAGATCTAAAATAATAATTAATTGCATATATAAAAGAGTAATCTCTCTAATTTTAATTGTTGGTCTATAACACTGCAATATCACATGGTCATATGCTGGAACTAATGATAAAATTTTATTATTCCATTCAAAGTCCTTCTAACCTAACGAATGCATGTAGAAGGTCATGCTAACTAATAAAGGCAATGAATATTCTCAGGCAAACTTTTAGTTAAGACATGTAATTGACTGGGTGTGATAAATCATCTGTTTGACAGATTTCAAAAATATCTTAGCATAAAATTTACTTTGAAGTTGTCTTCCAAATTAATATTTTCAAACTTATTTTAAAGCAATCAACCTTTTCTATGATCTTAATGTTATGCAAATCTCGAAAGTACAACACACTTAAAATGGACCAACTTGTTCCCCACATCTCCCTTTGTGCCTGGGAACTTTCTTCTTTAAGCCTTAGGATTTTATTAAAACAACCTGGGTCTAATTGATCCAGTTTCCCCCATTTTCTCCAACACAATTAGCTAGTAAAAAACCAAACCAAAACAAAACAAAACAAAAAACCCCGAAAGACATTTGAGGTGTTAAATTACTTTGATGGTTCTTTTGAATACTCCGTTCACTTTGCATGTGTTGGAGCCTATTAGTTTTGCAGAGAAGCAAATGCTGGTCTAAACTGGTGCTTGGTTACATATTATAGTATCTCGTGCTTTGTTATTTGATAAGCAGAATTTTGGCACCATAATATGAATTAGAGAAAATCGCAATGCACATAGGAAAACAGTAAGTTTTTAAAATACGTACATATGTTTCAAATATTTATGTAGCCCTAAAATATACTGTATCATTTTAGATTTTTTTTAAAAAACAGGTTAATTTGGATACGTTTGGTTCATAACCTAATGCTGTGGTGGCGGAAGGTGTCTTTGATGTTTTGATGTGATGTCATGAATGTGTGTGTATGTATATATATAAACACCTGTGTAACCTCTGTCCTTATGGATCTTAACAAATGTAGCTTTTTGAACTCTTCTGTATTTTTTTCAATAAAAGATTGTACTTTTTGTTTTAAAAGTATATCTAATTGCTTTTTTTTTCCAATAGTTTTAAAATAGACTCAGCTAGATGATAATTTTGATACAAAATCACCTCTTTTGCTAAAGCAACAATGTTATAACTCAATACATCACTAAAATATGGCAAATTTTAAATTTTCTTTCTTTATTGCTCTTTCCTTTTCCTACCTCCTTCTCCCCTTCTTTCCTTCTTTTCCATTTAATTTCAGAAAATATTTTGAAGTGTCATTATAAAAGACATTTCCATGGAGGAAGAGGGAAAGAATATATCAAGATGTTCTGACTGAGGAAAACTGCAGCAGTCGACCATGAATATTTCTATGTCTCCCTTCTCGTAGAGGATCTAAGAGACACTGCAGCATTCCTGGGAAGGAATGCTTCTTGGGCCACGGGTCAGCTGGTGATTCGCAAAGTGAACCTCTCTAGTGAGATGGTAAACCTCACAGGCCAGCTCCATTGAGATGTAACAGAAGCCAGGGCTTTATTTAAATGTCTCCTTACTGTTTTACAAGATGAAAATGCCTCACTCACTTAAGACTTTTCAAAGAGAATCTCCCACCGCTGCCCTCCAGCTCTCTCTCAGCTTCTATTTCTCTCGCTAGTCATCCCTTGATCATCTCATTTCCTTTCATTTCAAGTTTTCCACCCTCACTTCTGGGAAAGTCTATCCATTTCTAGAGGAAGTGGGGTTCCATTCATTCATGTGTGGGGGAGCTTTGCAAATTCTAGCCCCGCTGACTAGGCTCGACTGATGCTAATGAAATCTCATTCTCTTGGTCTTGCACGCCTCTGAAGGTGAGAGCAGGAGGAGATGGTGGACGGTGATCTCTTTGTCTTTCCACCAGTAAGAGCTATGGCTGGCGCCCTCGGGAGAAGCAAGCACACCCTGGCAAGGCAAACGCCAGCTTTCCCCATTCAGCAGACTATGTTCCTGTGAGCACGGCCTCTTCCTACTGCCACTGACTCCGACCTGGTTCCTTCTGGGACAGTGACCTTGGCATTGTGGTGCCAGGGGACATTGGCTCCATACTGGCCGGGCTTACATGTCACAGGGGTGACTGGTCCTGCCTTAGGGAACTGAGATGCGGCCCCCATCCTAGTGGAATCTCTTTGACCCCAATTCTCTCCCTGGGGGAAAAAACTAGTGAGACCCTAGCATGTTTCCTTCCTGGAAAGCATATTAATTGGGGGGAACATACCAGCTTTCGAAGGAACACATGAGTTTTACTAAGCTTGAATGTAGACAGGATTTTGTGC
Organism: Glis glis; assembly: GCA_004027185.1. Lineage (NCBI taxonomy): Eukaryota > Metazoa > Chordata > Mammalia > Rodentia > Gliridae > Glis > Glis glis. The sequence goes on from PVJS01001713.1 coordinate 72,264, forward strand.
TATAAATTTCCACATAATACGTTGACCAATGTAATTAACTCATAGCTCAAAATCATTTTTTTTTCTGAGAATAAAAAGTTCCCCCAAATGGTAAAACCCTAATGTTATGGTTTGGATATGAAATGTTCCCCAAAGGGGTCATGGTTGAAAGTTTGGATCCTGGTGCAGCAGTGTTCAGGGGTGGGGCCTTTGGGAGGTTATTGATTGGATCATGAGGGCTCTGATGTCATCAGTGGGAGACTCGATTAATAAATTCTATTTATTAATCAAGTTATTAATTAATCAGGCTATTGGGAGGGGGTGGAAACATTAGGAGGTGGGGCTTCGTGGGTCATTGGGGTCAAGTCCTTGGGGACTATATTTGTCCCTAGTCAGTCTCTCTCTCTCTGTCTCTTCCTCTCTCTCTCTTTGCTTCCTGGTCATCATGAGGTATCTTTGCTCCTCCATGTGATCTCTACCGTGATTTACTGCCTTGCTGCAGGCCTATAGCAACAGAGCAAAGTGACCATGGATAAACCTCTGAAACCATGAGCCAAAATAAATCTTTCCTCCTGATTTTTCTTATATATTTTGCCTCCATGATGACAAACACACCTACTTCATGCAGAAAACTAAAAGGCTTTTGTCAGTACCTTGAGAAATTTACACATACATTTACCCTTTAAGTTAGCAATTCCTTTTCTATAAATTATTTCAGAGATACACAGGAAAACTATGAAATGTTTGGTCAATGTTAAGCATTATAGCATTATTTGTAATACCAGAAGGCCAGAAATAACCCCAAGGTCCATCAGAAAGGAATTGACGAAATGGTGCGTTCATAAGAGAGAATACTATTGTATTAGTTTTCTTGGGCTGTTATAACAAAGTCCCATTCACAGTGCTGGAAGCTAGAAGTGTGGGGTCAGGGTGTAAGAATGGTCAGTTTCAGGAAAGAGTGTGAGCAGATCTCTGAGACCTACTTCCATTCATGAGGCTCCACCCCTACAGCCTAATTACTTCCCAAGGACCTCACCTCTTATTTCTGTAACATGGGTGTCAGAATTTCAACATATGGATTTGTGGAGATACAAACATTTAGTCCACACAAACTATGCTGTTGAAAAGCAGAGTGAGAAAAATTTCTCCAAAAGTGTTCTTCCATAACATATTGCTAAGTAAAAAAGAATGCTACACAGGAATATACTTAGTATGTTACCTTGTTAGAAAAATCAGGATACACATATACACACAGGCATTTGTAGTAATACTTGTTTTTATTTGCAAGAAGTGGAATAATGAACTTAAAAATGATAAAATTTATTACTTCTGGGGGTAATAAAGAGGATGTAGGAACAGAAATATTTCAAATAACTTCAAAACACAGTATTTTGAGAATGTACCCTTATAGAACATGATATAAAGGTAGGGTTGAAAAAATACTTGTTTATTTAGTAGTCTGTTGGTAGAGTATTACTGGGGAAGGGGAGAGAGAATAATAAAAATAGGTAATTAGAGCTCCTTTTTGTGTGCATGTGTGTGTGTCGGGGTGGGGAGAGTGATACTGGGGATTGAACCTAGGAGTGTTCTGCTTCTAAGCTACATGCCCATCCCAATTTGATTTTTTTTTTAAATTTTGAAACAGGGTCTCACTAAGTTTCTGAGGGTCTTTATAAATTGTTAAGTCTGGCCTTATACTTGCAATCCTCCTTTCTCAGCCTGTCAAGTACTAGGATGCAGGCATGTGCCACCATGCCTGGCAAAATGTCACTTTTAAGTGTGTACTAATACAGAATTGTCTCACCTTGTCTTCATTATATCTAGAAGCCCACAGAATGATTTTTGAATAGTGTTTCTCAATAGAGGGGATGCTGACATTTTGGTGAGAAATATTTTACTGTGAGGGGATGCCCCATGTCTGGAAAGGCACTTGTCACCTGGGTCCTCAGAGCACTAAATATGTGTAGAAATGCCTCCTGGTTCTGCAGTGATAGCAATAAAAGTCACACACCGTGGAATATAGAACTAGAGAATATTATGCTAAGTGAGATTAGTTAGTCACAGAAAGTGAAGGGCCATATGTTTTCTCTCCTATGTGGAAGCTAGGGATAAATTGGGATACAAAAAGGACTCTGGACAAAGCAGGAAAACCCCCAGTGGAGCAATAGAGAGGGCTAGGAGATGGAGGTGGTTGGGTGGTGGTGGGGGGGACTTTATGAAGGAAACACTTTGATTGACATATATGTACATATGAAATTATCAATGCTAAT
>PVJS01001713.1:74612-93416 GCA_004027185.1 Glis glis
TGTGTGTGTGTGTGTGTGTGTGTTATTGGGGATTGAACGCTGGGGCATTCTACCTCTGAGCTACATTCCCAGCCCTTTTTATTTTTCATTTTGAAACAGGGTCTCGCTAGGTTGCTTGGATTCTCACTATCTTGCTGAGGCTGGCCTGGAACCTGCAATTCTGTCTCAGCCTCCCAAGTACTGAGATTACAGCATGTGCCACCACGCCTGGCTACCTATAAACATTTTTAAATGCCCTATTTGAGGGAGTTAAGTGCTCTTATATTCCAGGTAGAGAACCTTTGATAGAGATACTCATGAGGGAACAATAAAAAGCCAACCGGTGTGATGAATTCATAAACTCCTCTGTGGGCTGCTCCTGCCTATATGTCATTGTCATTATACACTTTGTCGCTAATTTTTATGATGTTTTTGATCATATGTCAGACTCTTTTAGATCCATGCAGCAAACGAACCAGACAAAAATCCATGCTTTCATGGAATGTACATGCTGGGGGCGAGGAGACCCACAGTACACAGGTAGAAAGGAAATGTGGACAATGGCTGAGGGTGACAAACGCAATGGGGGAGAGTGAGGTGGGGATGGGCACTTAACTCTACATAAGGGGCCATGAAAGGCCCAATGAAGGTAACATCTCAGCAAAGATAGAAGTTTGCTAGAGAGAGCCATGTGGAGTGTATATCTACGCTTGTGTTGTGTGCATCTCTGGGAAAAAAGTTTCCAGTCAGAGGAAGGGGGAGGGCGAAGGCCTGTGGCAGGGCCATGCCCGTGTGTCCACCAACACTCACAAAGGGAGAGAAGAAAAGGGTGCCAGAAATGAGATAAGCAAGGTCGCCAAAGGCTGGGCGAGATGGGCAGGTCATCTTAAAGACTTTGACTCTTTTTTTCCTTTGGTTTATCTAAGCTTTCTTTTTCATTTATATATATATATATATATATATATATATATATATATATATATAATGTCTTTGAGATTGAAATTGGTAATTTTATATACATATGTAGCATTATTTCAACCGTTACCTTCTTTACCTCTCTGTCCCCCCTCCTTCATCCCCTAAGCCCCCTCCACTCTTCTACCTGCTGTTACTCTTATTTCCGAATTTCGATCTAGCTTCCACATATAAGAGAAAACATACAACTATTCATTTTTTGAGACTGGCTAATCTCACTTAACATAATAGTCTCGATTTCCATCCATTTTCCTGTGCAGGACATGATTTTGTTCTTCGTTATGGCTGAGTAAAATTCCATTGTGTGTGTATACCAGTTTTGTGATCCATTCATCTGTTGATGGACAGAGTAAGAGAAAGCCAGGGAGAGATTTGAGCAGAAAAGTGCAGTGATTTGACACATGTCAGAAGGCTGTCTCCGTTCACTAATTTCACTGTGTTCACAATGGACTGTAGAGTCAGAGCGGCCTCCTCCACTGGCATCTCTTTCTGTCTATCACCTGTTTTTCTCTGATATTTCCACTCTTCTTCTAATTTCAGAAAAAAATTAAATTAAATAGTCAGTGTCTTAGCCACAGCTTGACCCCTCGCCACTCGGGTTCATAGATGCACCATCAATAGTCCTCTACTTCAGATGCCAATTACCCGCTTAATCCCCAGGTCTGTTCAATCCATTCATTTGTCCTACAGGAACTTTTTGAGCACATTTTGCACATCAGGTACTATTCCAAATAAAAATCAAAGTGCATACCTACCAGAAATTTACATGGCAGTGGTGGTGTGGGGCAGAAATAAAGAAACTACAACATATACTGTAAAATGCCTGGTGGAGATTTTAACTAGGAGGAAAAACAGCGCAGGGGAAGGAGACAGAACATGAAGGGACTGTGCATACTTTAGATGCTGGTCATCAAGAGGAACTCGCTGAGAGGTAAAACTGGAGCAAATACCTGAACGATGTCTGCTAGGCATCAAGTTAATTGCGCCTTGGAGATTTCTGTGATCTATCCATTGAAAAAAGCTAGCACGTCTTCTTTTCTTCCATCTCTCCATTGCATTCAAGACAGAATTCATTCGGATTTCTTGAAATTCTTCTTGAATTCTGTACTCTCCTGGTTGACCTCTATTACCTGGGATTTTCAAGTGTTTCAAGTAAGACATTCATCTTTCTGAGGACATTTCCCATGTGCCACTGGCCTGTTCAAATCCTTTCCTTTGCTTCTTGGTCCCTATAAAATAAATGCAATGTTTCGTGACCTTTAGTCTCCCTGTGCTGAGGCCACAGTTTGTGCTTATATTTCATTCCTGCTATGCCTCCCACATTTTTTCTGAAAGTTAACTGAACTCTGATATCACTCATACTCTACCCTACACTCCTCAGCAACTCTGTTGCCTCTCATGTGGTTGACATCATCTGTGTGTGTATATGCGTGCGTGTGTGCACATGCGCGTTCATGTGTGTGTCCTCTATGGTACAAATCCTTCATGGTTTTAATTTTGCCTCCTCTGGGAATCTTCAGTTTCCTACTGACAGGCATGCTCTTTTTCCTTTGATCACCAATAGCACTTGAATTCTATCTCAATTACTGTATTTGTCTCCTAGCTCCCCTCATTACATGAACATTCTAAAAATATTTCTTAATATACTACACAGTTTGAACTAGGGTCCTCTTTATTTAACAAAGTATTAGCCCAGAGCAGTCATTCACTCTTGAAAGAATCGATGCTTTTTTTTTTTTTTTTTTTTTGCGGTACCGGGGATTGAACGCAGGGGCGTTCTACCTCCGCGCTACGGCCCTGGCCCTATTTTTTTGTTTTTATACTTTATTTTGAAACCGGGTCTCAGGAAGTTGCGGAGGGCCTCACTAAGGAGAGAGAGAGAGAGAGAGAGAGCTGAGGCTGGCAGCGAACCCTGATCCTCCGGTCTCCGCCTCCCAAAGTACTGGGATTACAAGCGTGCGCCACCACGCCCGGCAAGAATCGATGCTTTGAGGCAGGACTCTGTGCAAGCTGTTGTATTATTTCTGCCATAGTCACATACTGGCAGGTACAAGAGTGACCAACAGATGCCATTCCTATCACTATCCGTATTGGCATATTTCTGTTAAAAACTTGCAGAAACTTAGAAGAGTTATATCATAGGGACATTTAATATGACTTTTCCATTACTCATGTTAAATATGGAATAAAAAGTCAGTGCATGTCCAAAAATACCTATACAGAGACTATGTAAATGATTTTGTTTTCTACCCTTTGACAAAGGAGTACGATTCACTCTTCAGGTGGACAGGCAAGTGCATGGTGATTTTTATTTTAAAAAATTGAGAATGAAGTTGAAAACAAAATTGACAAAGACTGTGAGAAACTGACACAGTGTTGTAAATTTTTTAAAAACGGCTCAGTGCTTTACTTTATATCTAATTAAAAGTATTTCAATCAGCCAGTAGATGAATGGATAATGCAAATGTGCTATATAAACACAATGGAGTATCAGTCAGAAAGAACAAAATTATGCCATTGGCATAAAAATGGATGAAACTGAAGAATACCATGCTAAGTGAGATCAGCCCGACTCAGAAAATCAAGGGCCACATGTTTTCTCTCATATGTGGAAGCCAGAGAGAAAAAAAGGAAAGAAAAGAGACCTCATGAAAATTAGGAGACGAAGAAATTATTGAAAGAAGATTGGGAGAGGGAATACGAGAGGGAAAGTAGAGCTATCAGGAAGAAAACACACCAAATAATATTACGTGCTTATATGAAAGTATTACTATGAATCTCTCTATTATGCATGGTGAGAGGGAAGGGGAAGGAGAGGGGAGGTATGGGGAATGGAACAGACCAAATAATGTATACACATATATGAAAGTATCACTATGAATCTCACTAGCATGTACAATTACAATGTACATGCTAATAAAAAATGTATTAAAAAGCATTTCAAAAGTGAATTAACTATAGGTAATTTCTACTTACTATGAAGTTAGAAATGAACTACAATATAAGAGCAGATCTTATTATTAATTGTTATTGGCAAAATATAACTTTATAATTTAAGTAAACAATTTTCAATGCACCCTGATAAGTAAATACTATTCAGGGAATTTTAAAGCATCTATTCAGTTTCCTAGTTTTTTTTCTCTAACAAGTATAATATAAAAACAAAAACCAATCAAATGAAATATATATATATAAAATGGGATTACCTTAGCACAATAAAAATCATTTTCATATGTTTCACATACATTTATATTTTATATATTAAAATACCCATATTATTTACCTTCGGCTCACAGATTTAAAAAGCTCTACAACCCTAGCATAACATACAAAATGAAAATCTCACCTGAGCGCATCATCATCAAATTCTAACAATCAAAAACACTGAAAGGGCCGGGCGTGGTGGTGCACGCTTGTAATCCCAGTACTTTGGGAGGCGGAGACCGGAGGATCTGGGTTCGTGGCCAGCCTCAGCTCTCTCTCTCTCTCTTTGTCTCTCTCTCTCTCTCTCCCTGTCTCTCTCTCTCTCTCTCTCTCTACTTAATGAGGCCCTCCGCAACTTCGTGAGACCCGGTTTCAAAATAAAGTATAAAAAATAGGGCCGGGGGTGTAGCGCGGAGGTAGAACGCCCCTGCGTTCAATCCCCGGTACCGCAAAAAAACCAAACAAACAAACAAACAAAAAAACACTGAAAGGCCTTAAAATAGCTGAGAAGAAAAAAAAAGGCCCATTACCATGAATGGAGTAACAAGACAACCGATGGGTGAATTTTCAATAGAAGTTTTGGAAGACAGAACCCAAAGGAATAATGTTCTTAAAATATGAAAAGAAAACCTCCAAACTAGAATTCCAAACCCATATGAATTATCCTTCAAAAATAAAGTCGAAGTAACATATTTGCAGATGAAGGGAAAAGAAGCTGAGAGGATTATTGCCTGAGCTCACTAACAAGGATTCTTCAGACACAAGGAAAGTAGTCCTAAATGGAAAAGTGAAACTACAGAAAGAAAGACGAAGAGCACCAGAGGGTCAATATGGAGAGAAGATAAATGAAAATTAACTGTTTAAAAATGACAGTCATCGCCGGGCGTGGCAGCACACGCTTGTAATCCCAGTACTTGGGAGGCTGAGACCAGAGGATCGGGGTTCACAGCCAGCCTCAGCTACTTAGTGAGGCCCTGTTTCAAAATAAAGAAGAAAAAATAGGGCTGGGGGTGTAGCTCGGAGGTAGAATGCCCGTGGTTTCAATCCCCAGTACCGCAAAAAAAAAATGACAATAATAATGATATATAGTGTTTATAATGTACGTACAATAATGTGTATAGCAACAATAATACAAAGGTAGAAGGGAAAATAGAATTGTTGTAAGATTCTTACATTGATTAGCAAATTGTAGCTCTATTAATTTAAATAATAATCTAAGAAATCATAATATAATCTCTAAAGCAACCATTGAAGGAATAATAGAAGAGTAGAAAGATAAAAACTTAAAAGAATGGGAAAATAGAAAAATGATTAATTTAAAAAAGTCAATAAGAGAGGAATTCTGAAATAAAGAAAACATGGGATTAACAGAAACAAATGGTTATATTATAGATTAAAATTCAACTGTATCAGAAACTACATTAGAAAGTCATTTTATATTGATTCCACTGGAAGATATAAAATTGAAAGGTTTTATGCACCGAATAGTATAGCTTCAATGTCTAGCTATGACAGAACTAAAGAAATAAAAGATAATCCAACAATCATCAGAAAGGTTCTAAAACATGTCTCAGTAACTGATAGCGTCAACAGACAAAAAAAAATCAGGGGAGACATGGAAGATCTGATCAGCCAGTATGATTTATCTGATACATACAGAAGACTTTATTCAACAACGGCAAAAGAATGTTTTTTATGCACGTCAATGTACACTTTCTTAAATTGGACCTTATAATAGGCCAGAAAGCAAGGCTATACAAATTTCAAAAGACTGAAGTCATACCCCAAATGTCCTTCAAACATAATGTAATTAAACTAGAAGAAAATAAGATAAACATAAGCAGAACAATCTTAAATATTTGGGATTAAGTAGTATTCAGTGGATCAAAGATGAAATCAAATGAAGATTTTGAGCTGTATCTTTTTTTATGATGCTGGGGATTGAACCCAGGGGCATTCTACCTCTGAGCTACACTCCCAACCCTATCTTATTTTTTATTTGGAAACGATATCTCACTAAGTTGCTGAGAGCCTCTCTAAATTGCTGAGGCTGAGTTCAAACCTTTGATCCCCCATCTCAGTCTCCCAAATGCTGGGATTACAGGCATGCACCACCACACCTGGCATTTTATAAGCTATTTCTAACTGAATGATAATGAAAACAATGACAAGCACTTAGAAGAAGCAACTAAAGCATTGCTGCAATATGGTCCACACCTTTAAACTCATTTTTCAGAAGAAAAGAAAGGTCAAAATTAATTAGTGAAACTTCCACTACATGAAGCTGACAAAAACCCAGCAAAGTAAATGCCAATCCTGATCTCAAAGATAGTAGAAGGAAAAAATAAATATAAAAGCAGAAATAAATGAAAGAAGTCAGGTGTATGATAAAAATATAGGTTAATCAGAAAGATGTTTCTTTAAAAAGATTTATAAAAGTATACACCCTGAATGAGAAATATCAAAAATTAAAATAAGAACCCACCATAGATCTTACAAATGTTAAACAATAACAAAATATGTTATAGTTTTATACCAGTGCAATGAAAATTCAAATAAACTAAACAAATTGATTGGAAAAGTTAATTAAAGTGGCAATGGAAGAAAATCTGAGTAGCAATATATCTATTAAATGAATTGAATTTGTAATTTAAAACATTCCTTCATGGAATTCTCCAGGATGCGATGATTTCCCAGATGAACTGTTACAAACATTTAAGGAAAAATATAAGGTGAAAATTCCATGTTCTTCCAAAAAATAATCAAATGAGGGACACTTTCCCACTTGTTTTATGGGGCCAGAATAACCTTGGTATCTTAATGTAACAAGGATATTTGAAGAAAGAAAAATGATAGGCCAATGCCACCAATAGATAAGAGCAAAATCCTAAATAAAATATTCAAATAGAATCTAGTAATATGCACAAAGAATAGTTTATTATGCTTATAAATGAACAGATACTTATTCCAGCAATTTAAAGTTAATTTATAATTCATAAATCAACCTACATGGTTCTCATTTTTATCAAAATAAAAGAGAAAATTCATATGTCATTCAAAGAGAAGCAGAATGATGATTTGATAAAATTCAACACACATAAAACAAACACTAAAACCTCCCATTGTTTTGAAAATAAAGGGAATTTTCTTAATCTGTTAAAAGCTATTGACAAAGGTCTTACTGCTGCCAACCACACTTAAATTGGCTAAATATTAAACATTTTTAAGAAGATAAAGGATAAAACTACATTATACACTACCACCACTATTATTAAATAATGTATTTGGGTCTTAGCCAGTGTCATATGGCAAGGTAAAAAAGATATAAAGGAATGAAAGGAAAAAATTAAAACTGTCATTTTTAATGCAAGACATGATTGTATACATAGAAAACACAAAAGAATATGCAACAATTTAAAATTAATAAGTGAGCTTAACAAAGTCACTGGATATATAAATATCAATTTGAATTTCTTCTGCTTAGCAACAAAAAGTAAATATTAAACTTTAAAAATTCGTTTGTAATAATATCAAAATAAGCCAGGCATGGTGGCACATGCCTGTAATCCCAGTACTTGGGAGACTGAGACAGGTGGATCACAGATTCGAGGCCAATCTTAATAACTTAGTGAGGCCCTCAGCAACTTAGTGAGACTCTATTTCAAAATAAAAAGGGATGGTGGTTATAGCTCAGAGATAGAATGACCTGGGGTTCAATCCCTAGTACAATAATAATAATAATAATAATAATAATAATAATAACAATAATAATAATAACAATAATAATACCAAATACCTAGTTATAAATTTAATGAACGATGTATAAGATCTTTCCTCTAAAAATACAAAAAATTAATGAGATATAAAAAGTTTATCAACTGAAATCTTTATCAACATAAATCTTTTTCATGCATTGGAAAACTTAATATTTTTAAGATGCCAATATTCTCCAAACTAATCTATGAATTCAATGCAGACCCTGTTAAAGTTCTAGCATTTTTTTTGTGTGTGTGGAAACTGATCACCTGAATCTAAAGTTTATATGAAAAAGTAAAGAACTTTAGAATAAATGAGAAAATCTTGAATTGGAAGAACTAAACTGGTTCAAGTACTTTATCAGCTCTCTGGAGTAATTTTACAACTATGATATTGTTAAGTCAGTGGGGAAATGGCACAAGCACAGGCTAATTCAAATGAATGGGGTGTCTATAGAAAAATATATATGACAGTTTCCTAGTTTACACCATATGCATGACTGTGATTCATTAGGGAAAGGTTGATATTTTCTATAAAATTTTCCTCATCATATGAATACCCATTTTAAAACTAATCAACAATATTGAGACTTACCTCATAAGATACCCCCAAATTAATATGAGATAGATTCACCAACATGTGAATGAGGAATAAAAATCCAGTTTGTAGAAGTAAACCTAAGAGAATGTCTTCATAGCTTTGGGGTAGCAAATGTTTCTTAAACAGGACACAATAAGCAATAATCCTAAAATAATAGGTTAATAATGGGCTTCTTTAAGACTAAGACCATCAAAACATGGCATCAAGAATAAAAAGGTAAGCCGGGTGTGGTGGAGCACTCTTGTAATCCCAGTTCTTGGGAGGCTGAGACAAGAGGATCCCAGGTTCGCGGCCATCCTCAGCAACTCAGTGAGACCCTCCCCAACTTAGTGAGACCCTGTTTCAAAATAAAGAATAAAAAATAGGGCTGGGGGTGTAGCTCAGAGGTAGAATGTCCCTGGGTTCAATCCCCAGTACCGCAAAAAAAAAAAAAAGAATAAAAAGGTAATGCATGAATTGGGAAAAACAGTTCATCATGCACTTCAGTAAAAACATTTACATACATAATTATTAAAATATATGAAACATAATTTTAAAAAATGATAAAATGATTTAAGTTTTATTTTCAAAGATATAATAAATTTTATTCAAAATTGTTTTGTTATTATTTATAGCCTTATTCCACTTATATGTTTATAGGCTTATTTTATTTCTTGAATAAATTAAATACAGATATTTTACATTCTGCATCTGCTCATTCTTTGTGTGTGGGGGGGTACTGGGGAATGAACTCAGGGGCATTCTACCATTCTACCTCTGACTACAACCCCAGCCCTATTTTATTTTTTATTTTGAAACAGGGTCTTACTAAGTTGCAGAGGGCCTCACTAAGTAGCTGAGGCTGGCTGTGAACCTGTGATCCTCCTGTCTCAGCCTCCCAAGTACTAGGATTACTGGTGTGCACCACTGCATCCAGCTTGCATCTGCTCATTCTAATGTCTGCTTTACTTGCTCCTTTGGGCTTGATTTTTGTACCTAAAGCTCTCTCTCCCATTCACACAAACCTCACATTCACACTAGGAACTTCATCTATGGATGATTTGAGGCCTGGGTTGTAGCCCAGTTCCTTAAGAGGAGCTTCTTTTGCTTCAGTTAGTCCCATAGGGACGCTACCAATCTGGAACTACTTTAAATTCAGTTCCTTGATTCAGATTTTTCAGACCACAAAGACAGAGCAGATTTGGACTGGAAACATGTGTCGTGTAAGGGCTAGCTTGTGGTTACAAATTCCCGAGGACGGTTTTATTTTCTTACCACCTAGTGCCAAGATCAAGTCAGCTCAGTTTTCCTGCTGTCCCCTCCTGTGTGGGATTATTTCTCATCCTCTCTTACACCAGAGGGATCCAGCTGTGTGACTGTCCACCTGCTTCCCCTTCTATTACATCATCCTTCAGATTCCTTCCCTTTGTGTTGGGCCAGTGATGCACTAAAGCAAATGAGCATTTTATTATGGAATTTGAATAATTTTATGTGTGAGAGATGTTCAAGGTATTTACTTTACCATTCCACTAAAAGCAGGGTTATGTCTCTGAACAAACTTTAAATTTAAAGTTAATATTATAAGAGTAGAGAATGTGATAATGGTTACCAGAGGCTGAGAAGAGAGGGGAGAAGACCTATGGAGAGAAGATGGATAACAGGTGCAGGGGTGAAGTTAGATGGAAGAATAACTTCTAATTTTCAATAGTGCAGTAGGATAACTATGGTTGACAATGATTAATTGCATACGTCAAAATAACTAGTAGAGGAAATTTGAAATTTTGAATGTTCCCCACACAAAGAAATGATAAATGCCTGAGGGGATGGGTAGGCCAATTACCCTGATTAGACCATTACACTTTGTCTACATGTACTGAAATGCCACACTGTAGCTTATACATATGTACAACTTTATGTGTCATTTACAAATAAAAGAATATATTAAGTCTGAGTAGGGTTTGTATGAACACTTGCATAATATAAGAAAGTGAGTCTTTAGCTATTAAGTACACCAAAATCTGAACCCACAAAAATTAACTCTATACTGTGTTCATTACTGCTATTCAATTTTGTATGTAGTTTTCTCAACATGATGACTAGTGAATTAATGAAAATTTGGTAGATACTGAATAATGGAATAGTCCCTTGTTATTTACTGATGAGTTGTAAATAAGAATAGCAATACTCATTATTATAGATAATAGTGCTTAAGTGATTTGTGTTAGTCAGCTTTTTGTCACTATGACCAAAATACCTGACCGGAACAACTTAGAGGAGAAGTTTAATGTGGCTCAGTTTTACAGGATTCTGTCCTTGGTTGGCCAGCTCCAAGGCAGAAGCATCGTTGTAGAGGAAAACTGCTCAGCCCATGAGAGACAGGAAGAAGAGAGAGAGAGAGAGAGAGAGAGAGAGAGAGAGAGAGAGAGTGGGGACTAAATAAACCCTTACAGGACATGACTCCAATAACCTGCTTTCACCAATTAGGTTGCACCTCCTAGTAGTCCATTCAGTTATCAATGGATTAATCTATCAAATATATTAACCCAATGATGAGGTCAGAACCCTCATGATCCATCATTTTCAAAAAAGCCTACCTCTAAGCCTTGCTGCACTGAGTACTATACTTGCAGCCCATGAGCTTTTGGGGGACAGTCCAGATCCAACCACAACATGGTTGTAGAAGTGAGAGTAGTTGAAGTACGTTGTTATGATTACCCATAATTACATCAGAAGAAATGATCTAGGCTTTCGATCTACCATTTAACACTAAGCCACCAAACACTTTTGCTTTAAGATGTTTTGGATTCTTCCCTGAAGTTAGGAGTTTTGTTTTTAGATAATTTAATTTTCTATGTACTTACATGTTTTTTAAAATGCAACTTTTTAAATTTGACTTTCCTAATACTAAATCAAAATAAATCTTTCATTTTTGTGATTTTAACTTTCACATTTATGACTCGACCAGAGTTTGCTCACATTCTCCATTGAAGTATTGGTGGGTAATTCTGCTATTTAAATTTTAGCCTTGTAGAGATCTCACCAAATTTCTAATAGTCTTGTCAAGCAGAGTTTTCTTTTCCTCTGAGTTTAACATAGTGTTAGTTTCAGTAATTTGAGCTTTCATGGGTAGATGGTTGAGAAAAAATTCTAATATACATTTTAATATGATAATGAAAGTGCATTCACTTTTATGTTTAGTTATAAAACCTCTAGCTCTGAAAACATGTAGCACATAAAACTGCTTGGTTGCTTGGTTTTAGTTGTTTTAAATATCTCTTTTGATTCTAAAATTTTGTGAAAGTAGGAATCGTTTTCAAATCCACAATTCTAAATGCTGAAACTAGCCAGATTCCACCATGAATACAAAAATAGAACTAATATGTAATTTAAGTACAATGCAATAAAATTTAGGTGGGCATAGATTTTTGGATAAATGTTGTTTTGTTATACCAAAAGCCTCGTCGGATGTCTGGAGTTGGGCAAGGGTACATGGTTGGAGCATTGGCGAACATTAAATAGAAGTCAAAGAATATGCAAAGTAACTTTTTAATAAATTTGAGGTTTGCCATAGAGGCAATGCATTTTACATTGAGGAATTATTCAAACAAACATGGATGGAGCAAGTGATTTGAGTAATAATGGAAACCGTGAACACAAGATACCTTTCTTGCTATCATTTCATGTTGTAAAACATCCATTCACTGGGGAGGTGGATTTCACATGGACCAAAAGAAAAAAAAAAGAATGAAAGAAAATTTTCCCCTAAGTTTCATGGGGACTGAGGGGACTTATAAAAAATTTGAAGTTTTTGCAAAAATTTTATTTCTTCCTGAGGGAAGAAGAGGCTATTAAACTAGGAAAGCAATAAACACTTTGCTCAGTATGAGCAATAAGTAGAAAAGGCCATCTTTTCAGTTCTAACTTGCAGTATCTTTTTCACCTGTGTTTACCAAATGAGAAACTATATGACACTTTCAGACATGGGCTATGAATGAGCAAGTATCCACACTGATACTTCCTGTAAATGCAAGCCAGCCCCTTCATTGGTAATGTCCTGTCAGCAGCTGGAGGAGACCCTCTTCGGCCAGGTTCAGCTGCTAAGTTTGGAAACCATCCATGCCTAGGTATACTTCTCTCTATAGACCTATGTATACATAACTATACATATTAGTTTCCTAAGGTGATCATTCTTCCTCTGAAGTCAACCCAGCCCAGTATTAGTTGACAGACTTTCACTTGAAATAGTCATCATTAAAGCAATTTCCTCAACTAATTTTTTTTCTGACACCAGTTACCCTGAGGTTAAAAGAAATATCTCCAATAAATGACTGTCAATCAAGTACAATTATCCACTGTGATGGCAGAGATTCTAGACCATAAAAGAATTTCCAGTGTTTGAAATCAAAACAGGAGGGTATGAAGATTATTTTCCATTCAGTCATTATTATCTTCTTTGGATTGAACGTTTCAATTTCACCAGATTCCTCAGATCTGTTTCTCTTCAGAATTTGGTTCAAAAGTTGCCTTTTTCTCTCCACTGGTTTTGCGTCCCAGAACAAATAAAATTTCCATGAACCACGGCCGGCAGTTTGGCTGGTTCTTGAGAAGAGGTCTCCATGCTTCCTTGTACATGATAATTTTTTCAAAAGGTAAAAAAGCAGAATGGGATAAAAATCCCCAAACAAAAACAAAGCTTATATTTTGTTTGACCTACATAAAACACATCTCTGCACCCAGCATATTCATCCATTAATTCTTGAGGACTTAATAAACAAGGGGCGCGCTCTCTCTCTCTCTTGACTTTCTACTGCAGATGTGCCCATGGCCTCACCTAATTTTAATATAACTAGCCCCCCTTTCTGCACCACACTGAATGGAAAACTGGACAGCTTCTGCTCTCTAAAGTTCCATTAGCTCTTCATGTTCTTTGAAGAGCCATTTACTTTATTGAAACAGTGATTGGGAAAGCATTTCAGTGCCTAAATGATTGGCCGTAAGTTTAAACACAATGCTGAGGCCTTGTTAAGGCTCTGAGTAGAGTCTTGTTTTAATTATTCCATTCTCCCTTTCTCATTTGGTACAGATCTCAGGGTTGGCGTGCTCTGTCTAAGGGGTATGTGATGTTTTCCCACACATCACAAATAATACTTCTGTCTTTGTAGTCTGTGTTTTTGCATACAGAGGTATATCTGGGACATTTTTACAGAGCCTTCTGCAGAGGGATGAGGAAGGCTTCTAGGAGAGAAAGAGGCGTTTGTGCACTTACAGTTCACCCCATCCTATCTTCTTCTGCTCCATCCCATTACTGAGCTTGATTCTGATATTTCCATACTTGCTTCCTAAAAGCTCCAGAACATAAAGGAGGCAGACTAGGAGAATGGTGTGGACTCTGGAACCAAAAGCCTTGTTTGAATCTGGCTTTAAGACTTTAGGAAATCACTCATGCTTATTGTGTCTCAGTTTTTCTCATCTATAAAATGGGGATAATAAGACATCATGAAGTTGACATGATTAAAAAAAGTTTGTATGTACAAAGAATGTCAAAGAGTGCCTGACCCATTGGAATTCCTCAAGTAATGCTGACTATTCTTTCTGGTCTCTGCTCTTGATGAAAAGGTAGCAATTTCTTGGGTAGATATGGCCATTTTACAACACATTTTAAGTTAACAATAGTCCAAAAGTTGTTTCAGTACTTTCCATCTTAGTTCTGGGTCTATTCTTTTGTTGCTATTATGGTACTGGCTTCTATTTATTTACTTATACATTTCTATTGGCACATTGTAATTGTATGGGGTAGTGAGAATCATAGTGATACACTATTATGTGCACATAACATCATTCGATCTGTTTCCTTCCCGATACCTCCCCTCCTCCAATCTCCTTCCACTGTTCTGATCTATTCTTGTCTTCTACCCAGAGTTCTCTTACCTAGACTTTTGCATAAATAATTTTTCATCATTCAAAACTCAACTTAAATGGCAGTTCATCAAACAGACCTTCATGGGCATACTTTCTTTTTTTATTTTATGATTTCTTTATTATTATAAACACATATTAATTATACAAATTAATGGGATTCACTGTAATAATTTTGTACATGCATTAATTATATCCATCCAGCCTTTCTCTCCCCTTACTTCCTCACCTTGCACCCTTCTTTTTTTATATATTCATTTATTGGTGCATTGTAATTATACATTTTGATACACATCAGGGTAGCAGCGTCATACATGCACACATTGCTCATTTAGCCCTCCCTCAAATCCCACCCTATTCCCTCCCCCTTCCCTCCCTTTCATGCTCCACATAGTGATTGAGTTTTATAAGTTTGTGTATATACATCATGTGCTATAGTGTGTTTCCCTCCACCCCCTCCCAACTCCCTCAGTTAGGTCACCTTCTTTGTTCATATAAAGTTTTCTTCTTCTTTGTCGGGAGCCCCTTCTAAGTCCCATTCTATCTAGCTTCCACATATTAGGGGGGACATCCGACTTTTCACTCTTAGTGACTTAACTAATTTCACTTAGCATAATGTTCTCCAGTTCTCTCCATTTCCCTGCAAATGCATACTTTCTAAAGTCACCACTGCCTGTCTTTCTATTTTTCTTCATACAATTTATTATTATTTTATTTATTTGATAATTAACTTTTTGTCTGTTCCCTTGGCTAGACAGAAAATTTAATGAGAGTGGAAAATGAGTGTGTGTATGTTAGAAATATTTTTAATATTAATAATACTTAGATATTATATTAGAAATATATTGTATTAGAAAGTATATTGGAAATATTGAGAAATATTGGATGAATGTTTAAATATTGAAAGGCCATCAGAAATTTCAAAAAAGCACTCATGTTACATTTGCTTCCTTGAGGAATTTTTCTTCCCAGAGAAATTCAGGCATTTTCAGAAATTCTCAGAACAATATTTACCTACTTTTCCACAAATAGCCCTACATTGATTTGATGTTTTATAGTCTTCTTGATTTTTTCAAAACCCATCTCTCACTTTGTTATACTTGGGTTTGAATTGTAACTTGACATCACTTGAAGTTTACCTAAGGTACCACTTAGAGGACAATGAATTGGCAGATTGATTTCCCCTTCTGACTTAGGAAAACTTGGGCTTGGTGGAATTAGACTATATTCAACGCATATTCCTCCCTAAGTTTGCAGATACTCCTCAGCTTTTTCATAATCTTATTTTTGCCAGTTATCTGTTTATGACAAAAAAAAAAAGAATGGAGAGGATGATTTGGTATTTTGTATTCCCCCAAGATGATATGTCCTAGGAATCATTGAATATCTCCAAACCAGTAAGTATTAAGTATCTAAAAGTGGATATAACACAGTTAGCTGTCAAAGATACAGGTGCATAAAGTTCTGGATCAAAGAGTACAAAGTTTCAGGTAGAGCAGAGGAATAGCTTTTTAGATTTAGTTCACAGCAGGCTAACAGTAGTTAACAATAGTGTATTCTGTATTCCAAAATAACTAAGACAGTAACTTTCAAAAGTCTCACCATAAATAATGGTAAGCAAGGTGATGGATATTTTGATTTAATATTTTTTAATAATTATTAAAATTTAATAATTTTAATAATTTGATTTAATAATTTCACATGTGTATACATGTCAAACATCACATTGAGTCCTAATAATACATATAATTATGCTCTGCCAATCAAGAATAATATTCATAATAAAAATTTTTTAAAGAAAGATAATAAAACCAGTTAGTTCTACTTTGCAAGTCGTGACTATAATGAGTAATTTTTAGGATGAAGAAAAGGTTCAACAGTGTGCACCATGACCAAGCAATTAAAAACTATATAGGATATACAAGAGATTAATTCTAAAAAAAGTCCAAAGAAATAAAAAGAAAGAAGAGAGGGAAGAGGGAAAGAAGGAATCAAATCTTCCCTGAAACTAATTTTATTAAATCAAATAAGTATTTGGAACAAAAATACATGAAACAAAATGAAATGTATTAGAAAACTAATGGTAGAAAACATGGCACTGAATAAATGACAATTAGGTGGTAACCTACTTTTTCTCCAAATTTTCAGTCCTGTTGCACCAGATTCCATGATTAAATGTCAAACTATAAAAGTTATGGATAGACAAAACTGGTACAATTATAATTCTACAAATGTCCACACTATTTTTTCAAATGTTTTAGGTTTGGCAAAGCTTCCTAACAGATTTTGCCAAGCCATTTTCTCCTTAATTTTTAAATCCTCATCTATTTCAAGGGAAATATAATATGTATGCTTCTGATTCATTTACACTTAACTCATCAAAACTTCATTTGGTGAGAGTTATCTTATGGCCAAAGCCCTTTTCCCCTCTAAGGAAGTTATGTTTCACTGACATCCAACTGCATCCAATAGACTGGGGTCAGTATCTCTGCTAACATTCAGCAGAGCTAAACTGAGTTCTGAAACTGGAAATTCAGTCAACTACTAGGTTAATTTGCAGTGACCACATCACTGGGGAAACTACAAATGGATAATAGCCTTGTCTGAACTCATGACCTATGGTGTATTCTATTGATGGTTATGTAAGAATAAAAACAGTGATTAAAAGGAAGCAGTATGAAAAGAAACATTTTTGCACAAAATACCTGTGTCCTAAAATACATTCAGTTGTAAGGTATGTTAAATGTGAAACACGAAACCTTTAAAAAACTAAATAAATAAGTAAATACAGGTTTCTTAAAATTGCCTAAAACTGGACAGAGAAGAAATGTATTCTTTTTGCACTTAGAGGTCCAATAGCAATTTCAGGTTGTAAGGATTCAAAGTGTTTTGTTATAATCCAAACAGGTCTCTAAGTATGAGAATGAATATATTTGTCCTATTTTATCTCAACTGATTATATAGTCACCTATTTTATCATTAGGTATTAATCTTATAAAATCAGTTTCGATGAGCTTGTTTCTATTTACAAGTCATCATTATAATTGGTGTGAAGAAAAAGAAACATTAAATGACAAAATATTTTCAAAACTCAGAACTGGAGATGCATTTATTTAGTTATTTATTTTTTTGTTTTGTTTTTTTGCAGTGTCGGGGATTGAATGCAGGGGCGTTCTACCTCCGCGCTACGCTCCCGGCCCTATTTTTTTATACTTTATTTTGAAACCGGGTCTCACGAAGTTGTGGAGGGCCTCACTAAGGAGAGAGAGAGAGAGAGAGAGAGAGAGAGAGAGAGAGACAGAGAGACAGAGAAAGAGAGAGACAGGGAGAGAGAGAGAGCGAGAGAGCTGAGGCTGGCCGCGAACCCGGATCCTCTGGTCTCTGCCTCCCAAAGTACTGGGATTACAAGCGTGCGCCACCACGCCCGGCTGAGATGCATTTATTTTTAATGCAACCGTATAGCGGGTATGTATTGTTGGATAATGGCCTTGTCTGAACTCATGACCTATGGTGTATTCTATTGATGGTTATGTAAGAATACACACACACACACACACACACACACACACACACACACACACAGAGTTTATTACATGTATCTTTCAATAAAGGTTCTATAGTTTGAATCTTGAATTTCCCCCAGGGACCCATGTATTGAAGATATGGTCTCCAGTCTGTGGCACTATTGGAAGGTGGTGGAACTTTTAGGAGGTGTGTCCCAGTGGAAGGAAGTCAGGTAATTGATAGTGTGTT
This sequence comes from Glis glis, assembly GCA_004027185.1. Classification (NCBI taxonomy): domain Eukaryota; kingdom Metazoa; phylum Chordata; class Mammalia; order Rodentia; family Gliridae; genus Glis; species Glis glis. Next base: position 92,775 of record PVJS01001713.1, read on the forward strand.
CTTGAAGGGGATAATGGAGCTCTGGCCTATCCTCTCTTTGATTGCTTTCCAGACACCATAAGGTGAGCAGCTTTGCTTCACGCCATGCTTCCTGACATATTATATATCACCACAGCTCAAAACTATGGGGCCAAGCAACCATGGACTGAAGCTTCTAAAATGGTGAACCAAAATAAATCTTTCTTCCTTTAAGTTGGTTTATCACAGGCATTTTTCATAGAAATGGAGATCTGACTGAAAAAAAAAAGTTGTTATCAAGAAATGCCATTGCTATGTGACAATGTGGTTTAGAAGCTTTTGGAATTTTTTTGTGAGAGGAATTTAAAAAATGTGGAGAAGGTAGAGAAAGCCTAGAACGCTGGAAGCAGACTTAATGGGTGACTTTGACTTTGGCGAGGTCTCAAAAGATCAAAATGCTTATAGAAGAGCCAGGCATGGTGGCGCACGTTTGTAATCCCAGTACTTTGGGAGGCAGAGACTGGAGGATCCGGGTTTGCAGCCAGCCTCAGCTCTCTCCCTCTCTCTCTCTCTCTCTCTCTCTCTCTCTCTCTCTCTCTCCTTAGTGAGACCCTCCGCAACTTCGTGAGACCCGGTTTCAAAATAAAGTATAAAAAATAGGGCCGGGGGCGGAGCGTGGAGGTA
>PVJS01001714.1:0-66627 GCA_004027185.1 Glis glis
ACCCCTCTGATAGAGGACTCATATCTAGAATATACAGAGAACTTAAAAAAATCACCACTAAAAAAACAAATAACCCAATCAAAAAATGGGCAAGTGAACTGAATAGACACTTCACAGAAGAAGAAATACAAATGGCCCATAAATGTATGAAAAAATGTTCAACATCATTAGCAATCAGAGAGATGCAAATCAAAACTACTCTATACCTTATTTAATGATATATAATTACAATGCACCAATACAGGTATATTAAAAAAAGCAAGATATTAGTTCCATTCTGCACTCAAGGGGAGGGGATAACATTAGGATGTAAATGTAAGAGAACAAAACCAGGGGTCACTGGGGAATATGTCAGAAGCTACCTGATATACTAGGGTTGCCTAACTTGCACAAATGTAAACCCTATTGTGACAGTTAATCTAATTTGTCAACTTGACTGCATCATGACACACCCAAGATCATGTGACTTTGGGTGTGTCAATGAGACAATTGGTTTATGAAACAGCAGATTAAACAGAAAGTCCTGCCCTAAATGTAGGCAGCAGGGTTCTGATAGGTGCAGGACTTAGATAAAAGGAGAAAGCCGTGTAGAGGGATGCGTGACTCTTTCCGAAGAAAACGCATCTGCTCTCGTCTGAGATTGTCGGCCTCCAGCTCATAGAACTGGAACTTCGCCGTTTCTCTGAAGAGCTTCTTGATCTTCTGCTCTCGTCCGAGATCATCAGCCTCCAGCCCTTCGAACTGAAACTTCACCATCGTTTCTCCAAAGAGCTCTTAGACCACTCGACCAACTACTGGTTCCTCTGACTCTCCACGTGCAGTCGGAACTCGGGACTGCATTGGAAGCTGATCTGATAAATCCCTTTTTCCATATACTCATTCTGTGAATTCTGTTAGTCTAGTGAACCCTGACCAATACACCTATGGACAGGTGGATGGAGACACAGTGGGTATATGTACTGATACCAACTATCAGGGTTCACTAAGAATGAAAGAGGCATCTTGATGACTCTCATCTCCATGGCGGGGGTCCCCTTGAAGATTGAGTCTGGCCAGAGGGTGTGGGCTTCACTGTGACAGGGTCCTTTCCAGGGTGATGACTTAGAGAGTTGCCAGGGAGAGACGCTATCTCAGTTCCTATTTAGGGGGTAGGACCTATCGTCTTCTATCCCCCCCTCCAAGTGTGTGCATGGCATATGTATTAACTAACAAAGATTATTTTATTTCTTTATTTGGTGCTGGGAATTGAACCCAGGGGCATTCTACCTCTGAGATACACCCTTATCCCTATTTTATTTTTATCTTGAAACAGGGTCTTGCTAGGTTGATGGGAGTCTCACTACTTGCTGAGGCTGTCCTTGAATCTGTGATCCTCCCGTCTCAGCCTCCCAAGTGTGCCACCTCACCCAGCTACAAAGATTATTTCAGATAGTTTAGATGGTTATACTGGGTGATCTTTTGCTATACTGAAAAAATTATTTATTTATTTATTTATTTATTTATTTATTTATTTTTGTGGTCCTGGGGACTGAACCCAGGGGCATTCTACTCCTGAGCTATACCCCCAGACCTATTTTATTTTTTTATTTGGAAACAGAATATCCCTAAGTGGCTGAGAGCCTCATTAAGTTATTGAGGCTGGCCATGAACCTGAAATCCTCCTGTCTCAGCCTCCCAAGTACTGGGATGAGTAGTTTAAATTATTTGAAAAGATGACTTTTGGTAGATTTCTACTCATTCATGCCCAGAAAAAGTGGAGAGAATATAACGGGGTTCGATGTAGGTCTTAGAGCTTTCTGGGCTTTTGACAGTGACCATTCTCTCTATTCAGAATCTGCGGTCACATGCCCACTTAGCATATCACCGGTTCCTCCAATCACAGCCCAGTTGGAGTTTTAGGCCCCTGGCCAGAGGATCTACCTGGACCTGGCTCAGGGTGAGGGCTCGCTGAGGGGGAGGTGACCCTGTATTTCAATGCAGGAGTTAGAGGTTAGGTGGAGTCCCCACTACCCAGACCCCACACCACGCTTTCAGCTCAAATGCATCTCTCAAGAAGCCTATGTTCTGTTTGGGACTGGGGAAATTAGCTAAGTCTGCATTCACATTTTCATCCACTACTTCCCCTGACTTCCCCCTGACCTCTCAGGTACGTCTTAACCACCAGGTCTCAGTCACTGGGGGCTGACATCACTTCTAATCTGCACAACAGCCAGGAGAGGTACATCTTGTTGACTCCAAGGAACCAAGGTCCACAGTGATGAAAAGACTTTGGTAGCAAGAGGCCCATCCAGGGCTGCATTTCAGGACTATGATGCTCCAAATTCTAGATTGTTTCCAGCCAGGTACAGTGGCGCACACCTGTAATCCCAGTACTTGGGAGTCTGAGACAGGAAGATTGCAGGTTCAAGACTGGCGTGTGGGCACTTAGACTCTGTTTCAAAATAAAAAATAAAGTAGGGCTGGAGGTGTAGCTCAGTGGTAGATTGCCTCTGGGTTCATTCCTCAGTGCTCTACACACACACACACACACACACACACACACACACCACACATATTCTCTCTCGGCTGTTTCCAAAATATAGTTCAATACCAGCTTCCAAGAGTGGGAACTTCTGGCCAGTCCTGAGCATGGGGCAGGTTGCATGTGCATCTCCCATCTCCAACAATGACTCAAACAGATGAGAACAGAGACCTCACCTCCCTACAGCCCAGCTAGAGCCTCCCCACTCCTCGGACTCTGGCTTGTCATCCTTTCTTTGACACAGCCCTGAGTGTATAATTATGTTTACCACTTTCCCTTGGCTGGTGAGTTCTGCCAGGATAGGAGCTGGGCACTATTGCTAGCACCTGGCAGAGTGCCTGGTACAAAATAGGCACTCATTAAAACTTGATGGTGCTTGAGTTTGATTGTATCCCTTTCCCAGAAGGAGACCTCAGAATGGGTTGTTTTTACGCATCCTTCAACTGGAATGATGGCCTTAGTTCCACAGCGCTCGCTGTCAGGGCCTTGACTGCACTGGATTGTAATGGGATGTTCATGCCAGGCATGGTGTCACACGCCTATAATCCCAGTATTTGGGAGGCAGAGACAGGAGGATCGCAGGTTCACAGCCAGCCTCAGCAACTTAGTGAGACCCACAGCAACTTAGTGAGACCCTGTTTCAAAATAAGTAATAAAATAGGGCTGAGGGTGTAGCTCAGAGGTAGAATGTTCCTGGGTTCAATTCCCTAGGACCAAAAAATAAAATAGACATGAATGGGATGTTTATTCCTTTGCCTAGTATCTTAGTTCGTGTTTCCCCCAAAGCAGATGCTGAGACAAGGTTTGTGTGCAAGTCGTTTATTGGGGAGAGGACGACAGGACAAACCGTGACAAAGGGGAGCAGAGGTGACATGTGAGGGAAGAGCTGAGGATGTGGGTAACTGGGGCTCAGTCCCACTGGAGCCTTCCGAGTGGTGGTGTTGAACAGACCTCAGGACATACCACCAGGGCGAGGAAGCTGGGACACTTATGCACTGACTCCTGTCTTCAGCAAGCATGACTTGTTCCTGGCTTGTTAACTCGCCAGCCCTGTTCGGTGGCCATTGGTGCAACAGAACAGTCCACAGATGGTTTGTGTGGTAGGACAAGGGGGCATGTATTCAGGGCTCCAATAATATCAGCTCATCTCCTTGGTTGGGCAGCAGGATCTTTTTTTTAAATATGTTTTTATTGGTGCATTGTAGTCTCACATCACAATGAGTATCAGTTTGGTGTTAACATACATGCACACAGCTCTTGGTGTCCCTCCCCCCGGCCTCCCCCCCACATGTAGCACTGAGAATGATGTTGGTATAATCTCATATGATCTTTAATAAAACCCACAGCTGAGGTTTACTGTGAGCTTGCTAGTGTAAGGCACGTGTTTGATTTTAGGTGGTTTTCACAACCACCGGGTTAGCATTATCATCTCTATTTTATGGGTGGGGAAACTGAGGCTCAGCAAAGCTACCTCGCTTTTCCCGGCCGGTGCGTGGCAGTGCTCAGCATCCTTCCTGGGTGTGTCTGACTCCAGAGCTGGTGCTCATTCCACTCCACTGCACCTCCAACGGGGCTGAGAAAATAGGATGATGATTGGCTTCAGACGTCAATAGCAGCAGGAATCCTGGAGACACTTAGAAATGCAGCGTTAGAGGATCAGGGCCTGGGGGAGACACTGGCTGTGTGAGAATTAAAAAGCAAACAGGTGGGAGAGTAGGAAGTCTAGGTGGCAGGTCCAGTCAGCGGGGCCACAGAGAGGGCCAGGCAGAACTTGTATACACGAGGAGACCTGAGAGGACCGCGCTGCATGGTAGGGAGGGAAGAAGACAAAACTACCCATCCAGGTACGTCCAGACACACCTTTCAAACCAGCAGAGAGAGGTTATTAAACAAGGCATTAAATGGAAGAGGTGGTTAGAGTGCCTGACAGGGTCTTTTTCAATCAGGGTGGGCTAGTTTGGGGTCTGCTTATTTGGATTTATTTAACATTGAACAACAGCTCCTCTTGGCTTTTGCTGGGGTTTCTAATATCTATTGAGAGTGACCTAATATCTACTGGTGCCTGCCCATGACAGGACCGTGGAGGGCTGACCACCTCCGGAGGTCCTCCTACAGATTCCCATTTGCTTTCTCTCATGGTTCAGATAGGAACACCATCGGGGCTAGTTTCGTGGTTCACAGTGAGATGGCACTGAGATATTTTAAGAAGTGAGTGCAAAACAGTGTAAATTGAGAACTCGGTTTCTTCGCAATAACATGTATTTAGTGTGTTTGGAAGAAAACAGCCTAAATTGTAGGAAAGTGCGATGATCAAGATTTGACATAAATACATCAACAAAGACTAAATGTAGGCACGGAAATCAGGAGCGCCTTTCTCACAGGCTGCCAGGGCGTCTCTGGTGCCTGGCAGGGCTGTAGGAGCGCTTCCTGTGCTCCCCGCGGGCCTCATCCTGGCTGTGGTGCATGGCAGAACCTCAGCCGCTCTGATCTTCGGGCCTAGAGTCACCTGGAGAGGCTTACAGTGCCATGGGCCAGAGGCTGGGCAAAGTCTTTGCATCTGGGACTAGGGGAGGTTTAGTGAATGAGACTGCAGACTTGGTCAGACTATTTGTACGCTGTGTCCCTGGCTATGCTCACCTGGGACTCTCAGCTTCCAGAAGCAACCTTTAGTTGTGTTGGCAACTTCTGGTCACTTCCATATTGGTCTGGGCTGGCTCTTCTCCCACCTCCCTCTTTTTTGGGGGGGGGTCCTGGGGATTGAATACAGAGGTGGTCTACCTCTGAGCTACACCCCCAGCCCAATTTTATATATATATATTGCGGTACTGGGGATTGAACCCAGGGGCGTTCTACCTCCACGCTACACCCCCGGCCCTATTTTTTATCCTTTATTTTGAAACCCGGTCTCACGAAGTTGCGGAGGGCCTCACTAAGGAGAGAGAGAGAGAGAGAGAGAGAGAGAGAGAGAGAAAGAGAGAGAGCTGAGGCTGGCCACGAACCCGGATCTTCTGGTCTCCACCTCCCAAAGTACTGGGATTACAAGCATGCGCCACCATGCCCGGCTTATATTTTATTTTTGAAACAGGGTCTTGCTAAGTTGGTAAGGGTCTCACTAAGTTGCTGAGACTGACCTCGAACATGTGATCCTCCTATCTCAACCTCCCAAATACTAGGATTACAGGTGTGTACCACCATGCCTGACCTGGCTTCCCCCCTTTAAACAGTGGACTCTGCCATCCAACAACTCTGGTGCTGAATGAGCCCAACCCAGTATCAACCTCTGTGTTCCCATTTTTATCTTCTCTGCCCAGCTCTGTGACTTTCTGGGTGTAAACAGTACTTGAGCTGGTTCATAGCAATTTCTAAGGATTGACTGCTTTTTGTGATTTACTAAAGAGAAGTGTCTGGATCAGCAATTGCTATTGGGAGGCAGGTCTGAGATGTTGGGCATGATGTATATTTCCCCTCACCTGGGGGAAGTCACAGGTTAAGTGGAAATATCTTTAAGTTGCAATTTTCTCTCCCTCCCAGAAAGTCCCCAGTCCTTGCATTGGTTTTTACTTTCTTCTGTTTTACTATCTCGTCTAGACATCCAGGAGCCTAGTGGTACATTGCATTGTTCAGCACTTTAAAATTTATTTAGTAAAGCACTTTTACGTATATTAGAGGGCAATGGTTTAGAACATAGACCTTGAAGGCAGGCTGCCTAAATTCAAATTGCGGTTCTGCCATTGCGGGCTGCATAACCTTGAGTAACTCTTTCTGTGCCCAGTTTTCTCCTAAGATGGGAGCAATACTATACCTGCATCATGAGTTATTGTGGGATAAATTAATATATGCAAAGTGCTTAGAACAGGGCCTGCACATAGTAGTTCGACCCAAGTGTTATTTATTATTACTCTTACTACCACATTTACTCCTGTGGCCTCCTGTTTAGGTAAGCAGTATGACCCTGGCTCCTCGGTGTTTCCTGCCTATGCACTACCTTCAACCCTGTTAAATAAGCACCGTTGTCCTAAGTATTTGGGGAGCTCCATCTCACCTGCTTTTGCAGCAAGCCTCTCAGGCACTGTCGCCTGCTGCTGGTGATGGCTGTCTCTCACTGTTCTGCAAGGTACAGGTGCTGCTCCGTGGTGTCTCCAACTATTATTGCCTCTTCCCCTGCTTGTCCAGGTCCAGCAGTTCTTCAGAGACTCTTTGGAAGGCTCAGAGCCTCTAAGCTGCCGAGGGACCAGTGTGAGGCAGGGAGAATGGCTCATTCGCATTTGCCTTACACTCTGCACACAGACTCAGCCCTCCTGCAAAGAAAGCCTATTCTGCCAAACACAGGTGCGCAGTGGGGATTTTCTTGGAGATGAGACCAAAGAGATGGTTTCATTGCGTACCATGCAGCAAACACCCAATGAACGAAGCACTTCTTTAGTCTACGAGGATTCCCTCCACATGCGCCCTCCCTTCAGGCATCCCCCAGCCCCACTCCTCTTTCCCCTCACTCCATTTTAAAGTAATTCAGAAGCATTTCTATCTTTTGCATGGTTCTTGGAATCCTTATTTCAACCCCCGAGGTGCTCATCAGAGCTGCTCTTTGGCACAGAAGGCTCTTCCATCATAGCAGCTGCTGCAAAGTTAAATGTTTCTTCATATGTTACAACGAAAACGGGGCTACCATTCCTCTGGGTCATTATCACACTCGTAGCCCGGCCCTACTGCCGGCCGCTGTTGTTGCTTGACTTGATTTTGGATTCTTTTCCAACACAAAAGTTTGTGTTGCAGAATTTGCTCCGTCCAGGGCCACTGGTATTGGGCACCTCCACGGGGATGGGCAGCCCCACGTGGCTGCAGCGTCTCTGTAACAGATGTTCTATGTATTCAGTTCTATTTACTCACTGAGAATATTCTGCAGTGGGAGCGTGACCTCTCCTTTTAAGACCAGCCCAACCAAGTGTGTGTTTTTAGGTTACCAAAAATTCACAGCATTTTAGAGAGATCCACGCAAAGGCACGTGCCCTCCGTGAGCACACAGGGGTCAGGCCATGTGTGGCACTGGCAGATGGGAACATCTTCTCTGACTGGATCCAGCCACTAGTCCCTGTTTCCTGGGTGTGTGTACAACAGAATGCTTGTATCACCTGGAGAATGTGTGAAAAATATAACTGCCTTGGCTTTCCTAAGTCCTGCCAAATCAGCGCCCACGGAGGTAGAAAGGAAGAATGTAAATTTTTAAAAAAATTATTATTTTTTCATTTTTTTGCAGTGCTGGAGATTGGATGCAGGACCTCCTGCATGTTAGGCAAGTGCTCTACCACTGAGGTATAGCCTCAACTCACAAATCTGCATTTATTTATTTATTTATTTATTTATTTATTCATCCATCCATTCATTCATTTATTCTGGGGATTGTGAATCCAGGGGCATTCTACCTCTGAACTACACCCCCCTCCCTTTTTAGTTTTTGTTTTGAAATAGGGTCTCGCTAATTTGCTGAGAGTCTCGCTAAGTTGTTAAGGCTGTCTTTGAACCTGTGATCCTCCTGTCTCAGCCTCCCAATTACTGGGATTACAGGTGTGTGCCACCATGCCAAGTTCAAATCTGCATTTTAAAACCAAGTCCCTAGCTAACTGCTGCTCTAGACTGTAAGTTCCATCGAGGCAGGGGACTTAATTATATTCCCTGAGTAGACGATTTGGGGTTTCCTTTTCTTTCCTGAGAGATGCAGAGGAAGAGCCTATTTCCTGCTTCTTTTGCAACTAGATGAGACATGTCATCATTTCTAGCTAATGAGGTACATGTAGAAATAAATCGCACTACTTCTGGGCCAAAGTATAGAAGAACAGGGTGCACCACCCAGGCTCTTACTTTCCCCCTCTGTGGTGACCCAGGAGGTCGTGTGTTCTAGGTGGTGCAGCCACAGGGTGGTGGGACTGCCATCATCCTGGCTCCCCGAGTGACAGTGTGGAGCAGAACCCCTCACTCAGCCACCGTGGACTTGAAGCATGAGAGAAATAAACATCTGCTATGTTAAGACACTAAGATTTCAGGATAATTTGTTATCACAACATAACCTAGCCTGATCCTTACCAGCACGCAGGCCAGTTTTATCATCTTTCAGTGATGTTGGACAGTTGATTCATTCATCATTAAGAATTTGAATGGGATTTGCTTTAAGCTCGAGTAACGGTTGCTGGAGACACCGTATTTGATGACAGTGGACAGGGCTGGGATGAGAGTGAGACAAGGAGAAATGGAAAAAGCCCAACCTGTTCATCTGGGCCTTCCTGTGGAGACCTCTTGCTTTGTTTTTTTGTTTTTTTTTTTTTGCAGTACTGGGGATTGAACCCAGGGGTGTTCTACCTCTGCGCTACACCCCCGGCCTTTTTTTATACTTTATTTTGAAACCGGGTCTCACAGAGTTGCGGAGGGCCTCACTAAGTAGAGAGAGAGAGAGAGAGAGAGAGAGAGAGAGAGAGAGAGAGAGGGAGAGAGAGAGAACGCGCGAGAGCTGAGTCTGGCCGGGAACCCGGATCCTCCGGTCTCAGTCTCCCAAAGTACTGGGATTACAAGCATGCACCACCATGCCCGGCGACATCTTGCTTTTTAAAGGTACAAATAAAGCCAGGCAGGGTGACACATGCCTGTAATCCCAGTAGTTGAGAAGCTAAGACAGGAAGATCCCTGGTTTGAAGACAGCCTCAGCAATGTAGTGAGACTCTCAGCAACCTAATGAGACCCTGTTTCAAAACAATAAATAAATAAATAAATAAATAAAAAAGGGTTGGGGGTATCATTTGGAGGTAGAATGCCCCTGGGTTCAATCCCCAGCACCACAAAGGAACAAATAAAATTGATTAGTAACCTCCCCCTCTTTCATGAAACAAAGGCTTGCTGAGATCCACATGCCACAGCCAGGCACTGGGATAGGGGGGTAAACAGTCACTGTCCCAGTCCTTGAGGAGTCACAGTCAAATGAGGAGCCAGACAAATAAGGACCACCCAGGGTGTGGGCTTCCCAGGGGGAGGGATGAGCCACGGGTTGGGCGCTCAAGATGAAGCAGAGGCCTACTCTGATGGGCTCCAAGAGCAGCTCAGCACCTTTGGCAGACATCTGTTGTGAAAATGCCCAGCACGGCGGTGCCCCCTGCTGTGTGTGGAGAAAACACTGGGTGCTGGTGACTGACCAGCTTGTATCAGACACCCCGAATGGCTGATGGTTTGATAACTGGTGTTTTATTGGCCAGACTTGCTCTGCTTTTCCAGAGAAGGTGGTTCCAGACACACGCCATTCAAGAGGACTCATGCCAAGCACTGGACATAGTGCCCGGCACGATGCCTAGTCATAGGAAGCCCTGGGGAATGGTCAGCTCTCCTTTCTCCAACTTTAGTGGACAGAGCTGAGTTTTGAAAATGGTCAAAAGGAGGGAGGAGGCAGGAAGCTTTATAATGGAGAAGTTGATGACATTTATTATCATAACATTAATTGATTACTTAGGACTTGCTGGGTATGGGTCTAAGCACCTTAGAAGTAAGAACTCTCTTAATCCTTACCAAAAAACAAAACAAAACAAAAAACCAAGGAGAAAAGTGCTTGTGTTCATCTCCTGTGCAGCTGTGATTAATCACCATAAACTTGGTGGCTTATATCAACACAAATTTATTGTGTTACAGGTCTGGAGGGCTGACGTCTGATATGGATCTCGCCGAGGGGTGGGTAGGCTGCCTTCTTTTCTGGAAGCTCTCGGGGAGAATCCATTTCCTCACCGACTCCAGTGTCTGGAGGCTGCCTGCATATCTCGGGCCATTGCCCTCGTCTACCCACAAAGTCATTTCTTCTTTCTCCTTCTTCACCTTTTAAAGATGCTTATGAGCACACGGGGCCCACCTGAATCATCTGGGATAATCTATTTATGTCAAGGTCAGCTGAAGAGCAAGCTAAATTCCCTGTGCAACCTTCCTTCTCCTTTGAGATGTAACCTAATATATTCACAGACTTGGGGGATGAGGACATCCTTTGAGGGCATCATTCTGCTGACTAGGAGGCACTGTTAAAGGAAAGACTAAGACCACCACCATGATTGGAAGAGTAAGCATTGGGTTAATTAATTTAACAGGCAAGGGGTGATACCTTGGGGATGAACCACACAGAGGCTCCCTGAAGGGAAAACGTCAGGGAATATTATGTGCTAGAAAAGGAAAGTTCATTGTGATTGTGCTGATTAAGAATTACAATTTAGCTGGGTGTGGTGATACATGCTTGTAATCCTAGTACTTGGGAGGCTGAGACAGGAGGATTGCAGGTTTGCAGCCAGCCTTGGCTACTTAGTGAGACCCTGTTTGAAAATAAAGAATAAAAAATAGGGCTGGGGGTTTAGTTCAGAGGTAGAATGCCCCCGGGTTCCATCCCCAGTACCACCAAAAAAAAAAAAAAAAAAAAAGAATTACAGTTTACAGCCAGCCGTGCTAGCTCATGCCTATAATCCCAATACTTGGGAGGCTGAGACAAGAAAATCTCAGGTTCGCGGCCAGCCTTGGCAACTTAGGGAGACCCTGTTTCAAAATAAAAAATAAAGTAGGGCTGTGGGTGTAGCTCAGAGATAGAATGCCCTTAGGCTCAATCCCTAGTACAAAAACAAAAAGAGAGAATCACAATTTGCATCCTATAAACAAAATGAATCAATTGTTCTGTGTATTAAAATAAGTCTCACTGAGTATTGGTCAAGCCAGAGTGTCCAGTTAGGTTTGGGGAAGGTCTCCTGTCCTGGGGGTCAGCCCAAGTACACAGATCGTTTATCTGAGCCAGTGTGGGGGAAACAGAACCTGGCACCTCTCCACGTGGAAAGGTCTTCTTTTACAGTACTGTGACTGTTTCCACCTGACAGTTGAGGAAACTGAGGCTTAGAGAGGTCATACAGTTTGTGAACGGCAGAGACAGTTTTCAGCCCGGAGCAGCTGGGTGCCAACTCTCCCTTTTAATCACTTTATTCCAGACTCAAACTTCAGGACTGGGGACCACTATTCTACATCCACCAGCACTAAGAGAAGAGGCTACAGGTGAGGAATTTAGCAACAGTGCTTCCTGGGCATGGAGAGGCTCAGGTGGGAATTCCATGCACATCCTCGCTTGGAGTTCTGGGAAAATGCACTTCCTGAATGAATGCGGGACATTTGTAGATGAAACTCACCAATCATCAGGCAATGTCTCTCACAGCAGAAAACATGATCAGCTTCTGACATTAACCCCAGGGCAGGAAGGAGCAGCTCATTAAGCTCTGGCGGGGATGCTGACAGCTGCAGATGTGAGACCATGTTTATAAACGACTTACAGTGGGGACCGGTGACACCTCATTACAGGCGCCCATCAAGGGCCCGTTCTTCCTTCTTCATCTCCCACCATCCATCTTCCAGTGTGGAGCCTGTAATTAGGACCTGTATTGACTCTGGATCGATTTGTTTTGCTAGGCTGAGGAAGAACATCACTGGTTACATGTACACATTAAAAAGGCTGTCACATGAAAGTGTGCGGGTGTGTGTGCGCATGTGTGTGCGCATGTGTGTGCACGCGTGTGTGTGTGTTGGGGGTGATAAAGGAGATATATGGGATTCTTGGCTCTGTCTTCAGCCACAGAAGCATGCCTAAGGGACTCAGTACTTCTCTGATATAGTTCTGTGTCCCTTCTGGGATGGCCTTGGTAACTAGGGCCTGGCCTTGGCTGATCTGAGACACCTGATACTGTTAATGTGTCATGTAGAATTGCCCTGTATGTGTCAGGTACTACGCCATGTGAGTTCATTCTTGAATCAGCCCTGCCAAGCGTCTCCAATGTGAAAAGAGAAGCTTAGTGTGCGTAAGTAATTTTGGGGGATCAAGACAGCCCCAACGACTATTTGCCTTAAATATACCGTATTTCCATAAGTATATAATGTCATTCAGTATATAATGTCATTTGGTATGGCCCATTGGGCGATACTGGCATGTCTAAAGGAATGCTGTCATTAACTGTGGGCAGGATGAGGAGGGGATGGCTGGGCTCAGCCCTGATCCTGTGAGACATAGATACCCAGAGGCTATGTTGGTTGTGGACAGGTACCACTCCTGGCGAGTGCCCAGGGTTACCTCCCACCAAGATGTAGGTGCTGCCCCAGCTCTCAAAGACCTTGTCTGCTCCTGAGGCAAGGACCTTCTTGGAAGGCAGACCACTGGGCCCTCTCCATCCTGACCAGACATGGGTCCACTTGCAGGGTCGCATGAATTGGCCCCCTTTGCAGGTTCTCTGTGGATAGATAATGGCTAATTTAGCCCTTCTATTTCTGGTGGTGAATTTAACTATTGGCATTAGGATTCATCAGCTTCTTGTAAGGTTGGTATATGTGAGTCTAGCCCAAGGGGATGGCTATTTAGACAAGATCCTGAAGTGTGGGACTGTATCTAAGCAGCTACGTTTGATGGTTCCCCTGGGAGGTTTGTCACTCATCTTTTCTGGGTAGCGTTGGGCTCTTGTGGCCCCATCAACCCACAGCTGTTACCTTTTTGAATTGAGGGAGGCAGGACTTAACACGTTATCTGCTGGCTCTGTATCTAGAACTTTCCCAGCTATATGATCTCACTTTCCTAATCTTGGTCTCCCAATGTGGGCATTTGGTTGAGAGAAAGGTTGTAAGATTCTCCTGACTTAGCACAGAAAAAGAACACTGCAGGAGACAGGATCTCTGGTTCATCTACTGGGTTTCATAGTCTGAAGCTAGGAGTTCCCACTGATTGTGGTTCTTCTCTGCAAAAACAGCTCAGAGGCTGGGCAGGTCCTGAAGGAGGTTCGGAAGGGGCATGGGATGAAACCTTGACCAGTAGAGTTCATAGTAAAACTCACACATGATGCTTTTTATATGAGAAAGTCAATTCTCTCTGAGTCTGGGGAGGAGCTCAGATGTAGGCTCAGCATCTGGCCCTGCCATTGTATTTGAAGACACGCCTGCCAATTCTCTGATGCTCCTCCCACCAAGCGTAGAGTAGCGTCTGTGTCCCCTCTCTTTGGGTCTGGGTTGACCTTAGTGGCTGGTTAACTAATAGAGTAAGGCAGAAGTGATGTAATATGGTTCCCCAGGTAACAGCTTCCTCTGGATCTTCTGGGACTCTCACATTTTGTGCCCTGAACCACAACATAAGAATAATGATACTAAGGCTGCCATGTTGTGAGGGAGTCCAGGACACATGGAGAGTCCACACATAAGTATTCTGTCCAACTGTCCCAGATGAGGTACCTACTGACAGCCAACGTCAGCCATCGGTCCTGTAAGCAGAGATGTCCCCAGTAATACCAGCCACTCACCAGTGAGTCACCCCCAGCCTTCTAGCCATCTCAGCTCCAGTCCCAGACATCGAGGAGCACAGACCAGCCCCCTCCCTGTCCTGATTGCTGACCCAGAGTGCGTGAGCATTATAAACTGCCACTAAGGTCCAGGGCAGGCAGTGTAACTCAGCAAAACATAACTGGAATAGCCACTAGCGCTGTGGCTTTGAATTAGATCCCTAATGTCATTGATTCAAACACACGATAAAGATAACCACCCACAGGGTGCATACCTATGTGACGATGCATATTGAAACAGTTGGCGTCTAGTAGGTGGCCATTCCTATGCCTCTTGGCCTCCCCGTAGGGGAACACGGGTCTTGACCGCCAAATCAAAAGAAAAGCTTTTCATAGACTCTGTTACCTGTTTCTAATTAAAACCATAAAAACCTTTTGCGAACACCTTAATAACTTCTGCCAGGCTGAAGGCAAGTTTCATAAACAGACTCCTTAAAAGAAACCTGAAGCAACTTCCATAAAATACAACTGTTTAAGAAATCGGCCCCCCAGGGCCTCATTGCAGCCCCCAAAACAAAACTAACAAAGTGCCCTCCTCCCCAGGGGATTGCTCTTAAAGTGTGTTCTTGGGGAACATGGCTAATTACAGATTGCTGGCCATTGCAAGTTAGCATTTTGAGGGACTATGGCTAAAAATCCACATTTTTCACTAGCCCCCCCCCCCCTTGGGTAGGGAAACTCTCCACCTACAGTTTCAGTTCTCAAGAGAAACTCAGAGGTGACATGCCTGACCTCAGCATAAGAAAAAGGACAGAAGGCCCCTCTGGGGGGGGTCCTCATCCTTTTACAAGCTGATGCGCTCCCTCTAGGTCCTTACCATAAGCTCCCATACCTCAGTGCCCCATCCGCCAGCTGCAGACAGGCAGCCTCGTGAGCTACGCTCGCGAACAGCTCTGAGCCCCATCGGCAGGCCTAGTGGGCATTCTTATTTTGCCTGGGGCTCCTTCCCATTCTTTTCTTTTCTTCTTTTCTTTTCTTTTCTTTTCTTTTCTTTTCTTTTCTTTTCTTTTCTTTCTTTTTTCTTCTTTTCTTTTCCTTTTTTCTTTCCATCCATCCCTCCCTCCCTCCCTCCCTCCCTTCCTTCCTTCCTTCCTTCCTTCCTTCTTTCCTTCCTTCCTTTCTCTCTTTCTTATTTCTTTTTTTCTTTCTTTTTTGTGGTACTGGGGTTTGAACCCAGGGACATTCTACCTCCAAGGTACACCCCAGCCCTTTTTATGTTTTTGTTTTGAGACAGGGTCTCTCTAGGTTGCTGAGGGTCTCACTAAATTGCTGAGTCTGCCCGTGAACCTGTGATCCTACTGTATCAGCCTCCCAAGTACTGGACAGGCGTGCACCACCATACTTGGCTCCTCCTTCCCAAACATTTCTGAGATCTTCAGAGGCGCTTGCATGCACAGCTTGAATGTTCTTTCCTCACTATCAATGCGTGGATCCCAGTGATGTATCTTTGCCATTGGGCTTCCGGCAACTGCCCTGTGAGTAGGAAGGAACTCTCCCCTTCCTTGGACTCTGGAGGATGCAGTTTCTTGCTTTTAAGCAGAGGTCCTGTGAGGGATTCTTCTGCTCCTCCTGGGCACTTGACCTTCTATGAAGGATAGGTTGCATTTATACACACTTCCTATTGGCCAGACATTGTTCAGGCTGTTTACGTAGATGCCCCCATCTTCAAATTCAAAGACCGAGGCCCAGAAAGGTTAAGCAACTTGTCGAAAGTCACAAAGCCTGGAAGGAGCAGAGCCCAACTTTGAACTCAGGAAGTCTGGCTCTGTCACTCTACTCTTTACCAGTCTGTCCCTTTGAGTGCTGATCCCTGCTGACTCCCAGCCTGGAATGGGACCCCAGGGGCGTTTACCTCATCCACCTCTTCTCTGTATCCCTAACGCTGACCACGCTGTCTGACACAGCGGCCCAGGAAATATCCCTTGTGAAAGAATATGTCTGTTTCTAGGTGTGAGATCAAGCTCAGCTTTAATTCCACAGGGAAACCTTTAGGAGCAGCCACAAGACCCTTGAGCTGAGCAGGAGAGGCTCAAGGTCCTGAGTCGTGGAGGAGAGTGGGGGTGAGGTCCAGCGCTCTGCTTGGAGAAGGGGCCGCAGAGGCTGCCGTGCGGTGATTGAGTGGCCGCGCTGCTGAGAGAGACCTGCTAGCTATTACTGACATGCCAATAGCAGGGCCGGGAGCTGTGGGTGATCCAAAAACACAAATTTATGAAAATAGCACTCCCTGTCGAGAAGCATTGGCTCAACTAGGCAGAGAAAAGCTCCGCATCGATGCCACCCGGGGAGAACTAAATGGGAGAAAGATGGCTCGCGTGGCTGCTGTGAATGCATTACCCAGGAGAGCCTTCGGGATGATTTACACGCTGATGAGAGGGGCACTGATCCTATTGCGGCAGCACCGAGGAGCCCAGCCACCGCTGGGGCGGGCAGGCATTCTGAGTCCTTGCTCGTCACTCATTCCGGCCAGAGGATCAAACGTGGGCAGAGCCTGGATCCTTCTCCAAGACCTCAAATAGCAGAGGGTGTCTGTGGACCCATTTTGGGGGGGTCTGTATCAGGGAGCAGTGGCGGGAGGAGAATACGTTCCCACTGTCTTATTTGGGTTTCTGTGGGAGTAGATTCTAAACAAGAAATTGGGGGCCCCAGTTCATTGGGTGGTGACCCCATGAAATGCTGCAGGGCCATGGGGAGATGAGGCAGAGAGGGGGACGGATTGTGAGAATTTGCTCCTGTCTTGCTTTGAGGGGTCTAGTCTTTGGTTAGTCATTTCACTACCCTCTTTAGTGGATTACCATGACAATGGAACTGTCAAACCTAGTCAGGTCCCCCAGCGAGAGTGCATTGACTGGCTAGGGACACCCAGCCATCAGGGTGCTATTAGACCCTCATGGGGACTAGACTGGTAGTAAGCCTAGTCCTGACTCTGGGGGGGGGGCAGGGAGAGGGGAGCAAGAGATGAAGTACCCCTAAAAATCAAGATCCCATTCTGGATTTCCTTCTAGGCCTGTTACTGGTGCATGTATACAAATAATTTGGGGGGGGTACTGGGAATTGAACCTAAGGGTATCCTACTTCTGAGCTATACCCCCAGCCCTTTTTTATTTTTTATTTTGAAACAGGGTCTCACTAGGTTGCTGAGGGCCTCACTAAGCGCTGAGGTTGTGAGGGCCTCACTAAGCCATGAGGTTGGCCTTGACCCTGCAATCCTCCTGTCTCAGCTTCCCAAGTACTGGGACTACAAGTGTGAGCCACCATGCCCGGCTTATGCTATGTTTTGGTACCCACATCAGAATTAAGCCACAGCTTCCCCTGGGAGGGGTGCAACATTGCAGAAAGACTTGTACTCATTTCCAAGTGACCCAGTGGCTTCTGTTTGTGGGAAGCCGTGTTTGCCCAACTTCTTGGCCCCACCAGTTCTTTCCAGATAAAGCCCCCAGATCACTTAGCTCCTGGTGGATCCCTGTGATCTGGACTTCCCCGAGGCCTGGTTCCATTTGCCAACTGAACAGATTACTCTGAATAATGTGTGTGTGTGTGTGTGTGTGTGTGTGTTTGAAGTCATTTTTTTTTTTTGAGGTACCGGGGATTGAACGCAGGGGCGTTCTACCTCCGCGCTATGCCCCCGGTCCTATTTTTTATACTTTTATTTTGAAACCGGGTCTCACGAAGTTGCGGAGGGCCTCACTAAGTAGAGAGAGAGAGAGAGAGAGAGAGAGAGAGAGAGCGATTGAGCTAAGGCTGGCCGCGAACCCGGATCCTCCAGTCTCCGCCTCCCAAAGTACTGGGATTACAAGCATGCGCCACCACACCTGGCTTTTGAAGTCATTTTTAAGGAATACAAATCTGCCTAGTCTCCAGGTTCTGACTGCTGCTTGTTCCAGACATCTGGGGTGACATACCCTGGTGGACATGGAAGGACGAGCAGTCACCAGACCTGGCAGGGACAATCTCATCAGGGAGCCCCGACCACTGGAGAAACCTGGAACTCACACATGCCCAGCCCGCGCTCTGGGCCCCACCAGGCCTGGGCCCCTCGTGGTCTGCATGGACTCTGTCCACTTATGAGCTCAGGGCAGATGGTGCACTCGCATGGAGTACGGAGGCCCCAGGCCTACAGAACAATGACAAGGCAGATGGCTGCAGCCTCCCGGGCGGCCTCTTTCTTGCTCGAACGTCCTTAGGTACCAATTCAGCTACCCTACCTGCTTATGTTTGTGTTTTGGAACATTTGGAGCTCTGAAGAGCTGCCCTCCAGCCTGCTCCCTTCTCTCTCCTCCCATACCCTTTAAGACTGTCCCTTAGCCAGGCGTGGTGGTCACGCCTGTAATCCCAGTACTTGGGAGGCTGAGACAGGAGGATTGCAGGTTTAAGGCCAGCCTTAGCAACTTAGTGAGGCCCTTGGTAACTTAGTGATATCCTGCTTTAAGATTAAAAAAAAATAGGGCTGGGGATGTAGCTCATTGGTAGAATGTCCCTGGGTTCAATCCCCAGGACCGCAACAAAACAAAACAAAAGACTGTCCATTGACAGAGGGGTGGGCATGGGGGCTAAACTCATCTCTGTGTCCACCCTTTGCACCCCCTGGCCAGGACTTGGCTGGAGGAGAATAGGAGCCTGGTTTTCAGGGTCTTACCTTGCAGGTGGCCCCTGCGACCCAGCAGCTCTATCTACATTGCTGAGGAACCTCTGAGTCAGGTGACTCCTGGACTCCTTGGGCTACAGCTCCCCTGCTTTCCTCTTATACAGAAATAATGTGTTTCTTCCACCTGTCCATGTCTGTGGCTTTAACTCAGTTCCTCGCTGAGCTCACTTATACATTAGAGCAACAGTTGGCAAACTTTTTTCTGTAAAAGTCCAGATTGCGAATGTTTTAGGCTGTGTGTGTGTGTGTGTGTGTGTGTGTGTGTGTCTGTGTGTGTGTTGTTGGGGATTGAACCCAGGGGCATTCTCCCTCTGAGCTACACCCCCAGCCCTTTTTATATTTTTTCTTTTGGTCTCTCTAGGTTGCTGAGAGCCTTGCTACGTTGCTGAGGCTGTCCTTGAATCTGCGATTCTCCTGTCTTAGTCTCCCAAGTACTGGGATTACAGGTGTGCACCACCACACTTGGCTAATTTTAGGCTTCGAAGGCCATAGGTCTCTGTTGCCACAGGTCAGCTCCCCCACTGCAGCCTGAAAGAAGTCACAGACAACATGTAAATGGGTAGGTGTGGCTGTGCATCAGTAAATCCTTATCTACAAAATTAAGTGGTGGGCTGGATGTGGTTTTCAGACCCTGAATGAAGAGCTTGGGCCTTGAGAAGAATTATCCTGGCTATAATCCTTTATTGAGTACATGTTAAAAAATTCAGATTCTGGGTCTCATATCCAGAGGTTCTGAGTTAGTGGTTCATGGAGCCAGACCCATGGATCTGGATTTTTGGAATGTCTTGGAATTCTGAAGTGCAGCTAGAAATGCAGTATAGGTCATTTCCTGGAACGAATGGGACAATGACCACAGACTCAGGTGGATTAGTAGCAAACGGGGAGCAGAACTTTGGTGTTCTTCCCAAACCAGGATGGCTTCTGTTTTTCTACATTGCTATCACCTGTTCATTTGGGCACCTCTGGGGACACGCCCTGGAATACCAGAGGTGTGACAAGCTCAGCTATGGGCACCAATGGACTCAGACAATGGGGGCAATGTCTCACCTCATTAGTTTTCAATTGCCTGTCATTTATCTCTGGATAAATGTGCCCAAGGCACAGGCAAGCTCAGTGGCAGGAATATTGATAGGTCACAGGAGGAGAGCTTGGCACTCCCGGGAGTGGACGCGAGTGATGGGCACCTGGCAAACAGACCCATCTCCTTGGCTCCATGTGTTTGGAAAATCGACCTATTAGTAGAAGACTAGACTTGAACCCCTTTCCATATTCATTCATCTAATTTTTCCTTCATGGATTCAATTAGCATTTACTTAGCACCTATTTGGAGCCAGCTCTTGTCTGGCATCCAGGAAACATAGCTGAATCAGACATCATCTCTGTCTTCACTTTATATGGTAAAGGGAAATAAATTTATGAGGTGGTTGGGGAGGTAGAGGGGTCAATCTTTTATCAGATTTGAGGATCATTTTGGGGTAGAAGTCTGGACTGGATCAGGAGTCAGTCTGGGATCTGGGGTCAGGGCTCAGTCTCTGGTCAAAAAACATGGTGAAGGTCACTAGACCATAGGTCACTAGGTCACCCATGGAGAATTTCCTGAGCTTCAGGACCACACGGAAGCCTTGACTATGGGTGGACATCTTGGGTGAAGCTTCTTATAACTCAAAATGTTAATCTCAATTGCAATGGGTCCACGACCAGGATATAAGGCTCTATGACCTTGAACAAGGGTGGGAGTGGCTTGAAAGTTCAGAATACCTATCTATCTTCTCATTACAGTGTTCTCCACTTGCTCTGAGAGAGGTAGACTGGTCACAAAGACCTATTTTTAAGGAACTGGTTATATTGTTTGGGAGTCAGGGCCATTGTAAGATTTAAAAATCAGCTCATCTTAAGAATAAATCAGAGCTCCTAAGTAGATATTTTGCACTTTAGAGAGATGGTAATTTCATAAAATGCAATTGCTGAGCCACCGCCTAGCTGTGCCGGTGATTTGAGTGGAATGTTTTTCCATGTTAAACTCACAGAATGTCAGAACTAGAGGGGCCCCCGGGGATTAGTCTGGTGAGATGTCTAAATTGTGTTCTCTGGAATCTTCTATCTCTCTCTGTTGGTGTCTGTGGTATAGGCATGCTCTGGTAGAGGTGAGGGGTGCAGCAAGGTAGTAAGTGCTCTGCTCTCTGTCCCCACCTTCACTCTAGCTCCCTGCTTCCCCTCACATTCCCTCTCTTCCTGTGGAATTCCAGTGGATTCAGAAAAGACTTATTCAACTCTTCACCAGTGTCTGGGCTCAGTCACACCAGGATGGCAGGTAAGAGGGTAGGCAGAATAGGTGCCCTCCAAGGCCGTGGTCACAGCATCCTTCTTGTGGTCCGCTGGGCATGGATGAGCATAGACCGGCAGAGACCCGCCACCTAGAAGACAAGGTGAGGTCTGTCTCCCCATTTTTACATCCCCAGAGGTCACCTAAAGACCTACTCCGTGAAAAAGAAATTGTTTTAGAGATGCGTTCCTCTCCTATGTATTTCAAGGAGCAGGCGGAGGTGCAGGTGAGACTCCAGGCTCACCACCTTCTGGTCCTCTTTTATTTATTTATTTATTTTCCATGAAACAAATAAAAAAAAGCAACTCCAAATGACACTCAAACCTTTGACAAGTTTCCCCCTTTTTTATGACTTTTGTGATGCGTCTGCCTTCAGGTTGAATCAAGAACCTGGTTTATCACCTGATCCCATTCTTGTTTTATTTTATTTTATTTTATTTTTTTTGTGGTACCGGGGATTGAACGCAGAGGCGTTCTACCTCCGCGCTATGCCCCCGGCCCTATTTTTTATACTTTATTTTTGAAACTGGGTCTCACA
The DNA here is from genome assembly GCA_004027185.1 of Glis glis. Taxonomy (NCBI): domain Eukaryota; kingdom Metazoa; phylum Chordata; class Mammalia; order Rodentia; family Gliridae; genus Glis; species Glis glis. Next base: position 21,382 of record PVJS01001714.1, read on the forward strand.
AAGTTGCGGAGGGCCTCACTAAGGAGAGAGAGAGAGAGAGAGAGAGAGAGAGAGAGAGAGAGAGAGAGAGAGAAGGAGAGAGAGAGAGAGAGAGAGAGAGAGCTGAGGCTGGCCGCGAACCTGGATCCTCCGGTCTCAGCCTCCCAAAGTACTAAGATTACAAGTGTGTGCCACCACGCCCGGCTCCATTCTTGTTTTAAATTCATGCATTCTTTTGATGATTTAATTTTTGGCTGACTGTGTAAAGGGCTGGGGATATGGATAGTAGGAAGACTCTGTCTTCAAGATTCTCTGAAATTAGGAGAGGAGGCAAGAGAAAGAGAGGGCACAGCTGCATGAAGTTAAGCAGCCAGGTCAGCAGCGTTTTTTTTTTTTAGGTTTCAAACTTTAATTCCTCTTCTCCTTAGCCTCATCAGCATTTGTTATTTCTTATCTTTTTGATAATAGCCATTCTAGCTGCGATGAGAAGGTATCTCAACGTGGTTTTGATTTGCATATTTTCATGTACTTGTTGCTATTTGTATCTTCTTTTGAGAAACATCTGTTCAAATCATTTATCCATTTTTAATTGGACTATTTGAAGAGTTCTTTCTTCTTCTTCTTCTTCTTCTTCTTCTTCTTCTTCTTCTTCTTCTTCTTATTCCTTGAAAGCAAACAAGAAAGATTTGAATGCCTGAGCCCTGGCGGGTTTATTTACATCAACTCTGAGGTGAGTGGCGCCCCCTGAAGGCAGGCGATGAGCCTACCCCGACAAGCTTGCTCATTCCCTCTGTCTTCCCCTGACCAGCTCACACGTCCGTGTTCCTCACAGGACTGCTGGAGATGGAATCAGGAACTAGACAAAGGGATGGCCGTGAAGGGCTGGGAGAAATGGGAAGACATCAAGAAATAGTAAAGAGGTGCAGAAAGAAAAGAACATTCAGAGCAAGAGGAATGGTGTTTGTGAAGTCCTGGATGCTCACACGGGACCAAACGGGAACACATGTCTATTCTTGGTCCTTGGTGGAACCAGAAAGGGCAGAAAGGGCAAGAGTGAACTCTCAGGAGGCCAGTGGATTATTCTCCATCAAAACCGGGGTGGGTTTGTGCTCTACAAGTTTTTGACTGCCTTCCAGAATCTTCTGTCCTCCCCCATGGCCCCCTCAGTCCTCCAGCAGTGCTGCTTATTGTCCCTTTGAGATCCTGGTGTTCTTGGAAGCTGTTGTTTCTCTCATTCTTATTGAAGTTCTAATTGTATTGAGAGGAATTGAGGTTAGGCTGACCCGGGATGGTTTTTTAGAAGCCAATAAGGGTGTTTCTCTTCAGATATTTAGCAGTGATTATCTTATGAAGTGCTCTCAAGTCTACGCTCCAAGAACAAGCCTATAATTTCTATTCAAATAGCTTCTAATGAGATGATACTTTTGTTAACTTCTGGGACCAAGTCAGACTGTGAAAAAAATCCATTTCAGCCCTCTTGGCCTGTGGACACACTCAAAATATGCACGAACATGCTTCGGAGCATCGTAAAGGCATGAAAGACAGACGACTGATGTGAGATGGGGGGCTTGGGAGGTCTGAGAATCTTTAGAGGCCTTAGCCCTGCATCATTTATTTGCTTATTCAAAAAACATCCACCAGACACCTTCTGCATGCCCATGCCAGTGCTGTGCAGGGCTGGGCCCAAAGGATGCATACAAACCAAATTCTCAGTCCTAGGCTGAGACAGGAGGATTGCAGGTTCAAGGTCAGCCTCAGCAACATGTGAGGTCTTCACCAACTTAGCAAGATCCTTTTTCAAGATAAAAAGGGCTGGGTGTATAGGTCAGAGGTAGAGTGCCCCTGGGTTCAATCCCCTGTACACACAAAAGAATAATGCTCATAGCCCTATGTGGATGTGAGTGGTGTGTGTGTGTGTGTGTGTGTACAAATGTATGCTTTTGTGTGGCAGGCAGACAATTACATGAATGCAACAATGAAGTATGATAAGAACAACGCACGCTTGTAATCCCAGTACTTTGGGAGGCGGAGACCGGAGGATCCGGGTTCGCGGCCAACCTCAGTGCGCATGCGCGCACGCGTGATCTATCTCTCTCTCTCTCCTCTCTCTCTCTCTCTCTCTCTCTCTCTCTCTCTCTACCTAGTGAGGCTCTCCGCAACTTCGTGAGACCCAGTTTCAAAAATAAAGCATAAAAAATATAGGGCCGGGGGTGTAGCGCGGAGGTAGAATGCCACTGCATTCAATCCCCGGTACCGCAAAAAAAAAAAATAATAAAAGAACATCACACATAAGGTGATCATATAATTTATCATCCAAATGTGGACATTTTGGGGCCAAATGGTGATCCCTGGACAGCAAGCATAAACTGGGATGTCCTAGACAAACCAAGACGTGGTCCCCTACATAATGCCTAGCACAGGGAAGAGCAAAAGGCTTCCTACAGAAGTTCACTTTGGGCCTTCCAAATGGCCTTTCTCCATCCACTTTTGGCTTCTGAGATCCCAGGTCAATCATCTCTTCCTCTGGGAAGCCTTCCTGAACCTGTCCCCACCCGGCTGAATCCTCCTCATACACTTTCCTAGCCCCTAGCTCTCTCCTTCCAAGCACTCATCCCTGGGATGATTTTACATGCAAGTGTGTACCCTTTCACTGTATATCTGCCTCCTTCACACCACGAAGGTGAGACCATGCATGACAATTTTGTGTACCATGTATGGGGATTCAGTAAATACTGGAAGCATGGCTGAGTTTTGATTTACTGTCTTACCTAGCCAAGTGACCAGGCACCTGAAGAAAGGGGAGTAAGAAGGAAGGGGAATTAGAGAGCATCCTGGCAGAGGAGCCTGGTGGGTATGAGGTCTGCTGCAGGATGGTGCATCCGTGAGGTTCACGTAGCCCAGTGTGGCTGGATCACAGGGCCTGGGGCTCCAACATCCTGTTGGGTTGTGAGCCCCACTGTGGACTCCGGAAGCAGCTTCATCTTCCTTCCCCTCAGGGGATTTGATTCGATGAACCCAAAGACGTCTGCAGACAATTCTTCCTTGTGGTCCTTTCCCTGGTTGGGCTAATTAAGGACATTCCCCTAAGTTGTCTTTCCCTTTTTATCATGCTCATTAGGATCAAGATTTCCCTTGGTTTTGGAAAAATCAAACAACTAGAGAAACTCATCAAAGAGATGCTAAGGCTGGTCTCAGAAAATGTGCCCAAACAAGCTACCTCTGGAGATAGTCACGGGCATGGGCTCTGTCTCCTATTGAACACCTGGGACAGGGCGTTCCATGACCCACGGCACCTCAGGAAGGCTGCTTTCCTCTAATGCATCAGCTACTAACAAAATGACCACGGAGCCCTCTTTCCAGCTCTGAGAGTGTCCGGGCTTATAAAATATGCATTAGAAAAATATCATCTTCCATTCCTCTCCGTCTATGGCTCTTTTGTTAAAACTGTGCCTTTTTTTTCCTCTCTAAAAAGGTTTTCTTAGTTCTTGATGATGTGACACATCTCTCCTCTGGGCCCCAGATCCCGGGTGGGCCTAACATTGCTTCTTCTTCCCCATGGCACCAGGGCATGCAGTTCCGGAGTCACTAACCCGAGTCACCATGTCCTGAAGACACAAAGCCATTTCCTTAAGTGTATGATTTGGTTCCTTGCAATCTCAGCCACTCTTGCATCCTCCGAACCCCCCACTGGCCCAGAAATGACACCAGATAACAGCTCCCATGTCACCTTCCCATCCCCTCCTTCACCAGCTCAGCTGACAGAGTCTGCAAAGGAAATGAACAGAGGCTCATTTCCAAGGCAGAGGCAAGAATTCACTAATTAAAATGAAAAGCCTCAGTTCTCTGGATCAGAGAAAGAGGCTTCTGAGAGGCATCTAGAGGAAATCATTCTCCAAACTAAATGGCCTTCCAGCTGGGCCCTGATAGAGCCCAGGCATCCTTCTAGCAGCGGGGGTCCAGAAACTGGGGCTCTGCAGACCTGCTCCCCAACAAGGCCTAATGAGCCCTCAGACCCATTTCTAGGAGCTCCTGTCCTTTGTCTTTCAGACTCGGGGGCTACAGAAGGAATCACACGCTTCTTCAGAGATTCGGTACATATTTGAATGGGGGGGGGCTTTGGATCATTTAATCAAGTGGTTTTCAAGCCAGGTTCATATAGAATCACCTGGAAAGGGTTAAAAGATCCTGGGGTCCAGGCCTCTCTCCAGATCTATTAAAAATGAATTAGTGGAAGAGGCCCGGGCATCTGCATTTCCTCAAAGCTGCCCAGAGATTCTGCTGCACAGCTGATCTCATCCAACAGCCTTGTTTCTGGATGAGGACTCTGAGGGCTAGAGAGGAAGATGATGCTGTCCCAGGCCACACAGCATGGCCCTGAATTCTCAACTTGTTAGCTTTTCCTACCACACAGGGCTACCCCTCCTCTGGCTTTCTCAGAGACTGTGTGTGTGTGGAAGAAATCAGGTATCAGTGTGTGTAAACATACTGGAGGGCTGCCAGCAAGGGCTGCTTTGCATAAGGACTGAGGAGCCTCATGGGAAATGTTCACCCTCAGCAAAGAGGCAGGTGAGATGTGTGAAGATGGTCTGAGGATCCGTCAAGTCCAAGGACAGGGAGAAGTGGAATTATCTGACATGCAGTCCATATCTGATTAAGTTGAATCATATAAAATTGTGTTATCTGGATGTTTTTGACCTATAAAAATGGCAATTTCATGTGATTGGATGTAGTAGATCCAGAGGAATAAGAGATGAGAAAAAGGAGACCCAGAGATTCCCGCAGGTCAGATCTGAACTTAGGTGTGTCTGGTTCAAAGTCCCTTGGCCAACACACTCTATCGCCTCTTCTCTCTGTGGCTTTGGCTAGGGAGGTGCTGTGTGGGGCACACAAAGGAAGAAACTGGAAACTCTCAAATTGTAACCTTGGGAAAAGCCAGGCATGGTGGCACACACCTGTAATTCCAGTACTTGGGAGTCTGAGACAGGAGGATTGCAGGTTCAAGGTCAGCCTCAGCAACTTAGCAAGACCCTCAGCAACTTAGTGAGAGCTTGTTTCAAAACAAAAACTAAGGGCTGGGGGTATAGCTCAGAGGCAGAATGCCCCTGGGTTCAATCCCTAGTATCCCCCCAAAATAAATAAATAAAATCCTGGGAAAACTGATGCCTGTATAGCTAAGGGCCTGGGGATCCTCATCCCTGGCTCTCATTCACATTTTATTACTATTATTATAATTATTTTCATTATTATTATTATCGTTGTTGTTTTAGGTAATATCCATTACTCCAGTAATCTTTTTTATTCTCGAGCAATTTCCTGAGGTCTCAGTTTTTCCCTACATAAAGTGCCTGGGTGTGTGGGGGGGTTAGTATTTGATCTTGCAGGGGCCCTTTCTTTCCCCTGAATTCTGATAGTCTAATAAAAATAATAGTTTACATTTTGAAAGCATTTTTACAGTTTCCCAAAGTGTCTTTACATTCATTATTAGGTTTGACACTTTCTGCAACCTGATGAGATGGAAATTATTATTCTCAAATTTTAGATGAAGAAATTGAGTTCCAAAGAGACCTTAGGAAGTGTCCAAGTCATACAGCCTGTTATTATCTGACCCGGAATGAGAATTCAAGTTTCCTGATTCCTGGGTGTGAGGGTTTTCCTACTAGATCAGGCTGGAAAAGAAAAAGAGAAGGCCTGATTTGAAAGGCTGGAGCTTAGAATTGATCTCCACACTCTAGGGACCTCCGCCCTTTTTATTTTATCATGTAGGACTGGGGGCTTTATGGCATGGAAATGGGAGGAAGAGATTGATGCTTGTCTTGCTTCTTCCTGGCTGCCCTGCCTGACTTCCCTACCTCGCCTCCATTTCCAAATCTTCTGTACAGAAGGTTTATGTCCATGAAGTTCCTTGCATTTCACTCCTGAGGGGTGGCATGCGATGGTGGCTAAGGACACAGATGGCATTTGAATGCAGATTCTGCCACTTGCCAACAGTGTGACTTGAAGAAAGTGCCTTAATTTCTCTATGCCTGTTTTCCCAGTTTTGATTTGATTTGATATGATGGAACTGGGGATTGAACCCAGGGGCATTCTACCTCCGAACTACACCCCAGCCCTATTTTATTTTTTAATTTTGAAACAGAGTCTTGCTAAGTTGCTGGGGATGGCCTCGAACCTGTGATCCTCCTGTCTTAGCCATCCAAGTACTGGGATTACAGGCTTGCACCTCTAAGCCCGACATTTCCCCAGATTTTAAATGGGAATAACAATAGAGCCCATCTTGTACGATTGTTAGAGGATTAAATGAGTTAATTATAAGCACTCATGTTAGTCAACATATGCTACAGTTACAAACAAACCCCCACATCTCAGTGGTTTAATTTCCAAAACCTTATTCTTCACTTAGGCAGAGTCTGATGGGGGTCAGGTAATAGTTCAGGGCCCTCCTTTGCATGGAGCTCAGTGGTCCATATCCCCTTCATCTTGAGCAGGCTCTTAGCTTGTCCAGAGTCTGTCTATCTCTCTTTTGTTCTTGGTGCTGGGGATTGAACTCAGGGCCTTGCACAGGCTAAGCAAGCGCGCTATAGCTGAGCTACACCCCCAGCCCCCAGAGTCTCTTAAAAACCTGAAGGTGATATATGTTATCTCCTCTCAGGATCGGTTGGCCAGAATTAGTCACACAGGCCCAATACAATTAGAAAAGAGCCTGGGGAATGTAGGGGAGTGCACGGGCTAGTTGTTGAACCCTGCTGGCCCTGCCATTGTGAATAAGTGATTGTTAAATATAAAATAAATGTGAGTTTAAAAGACACCTCATTTTTTTATATGTTCCTAGTTTAATGCTCTGACTGGAGTCTTAGATTTTATTTCTGCTTATAATTTCTTACTTTAGTCTCAATTTAACATTTTCATCGCTTTCTGATTCGTCTGTGCTTTTCATTCATTTTGCCTTGCCTTGGTGACAACCAACACAGTAGATGGCGGGGACACTAGGAGTGGCAACCCTGCCCGTGCCTGTAAAATCAGAGGCTGCTGTCCCTCCCACCCAGCGGCCTCTTTTTAGGCATCCTCTTAGGTTCCCTTGGGTGCATGTTTTAATTCTTTCAGAAATCTCACTCTGGGATGCTTGTAAGATCCATTCTTGGGCTATGATTCTTTATTGAATGGTTGGAAAAAGCGTTTCCACTGGCCTTGCCTCCAGGCCTGATGCAAAGTCCTGCATGTTTTTATAGCCACAGCCTGTGACACATGGAATGTTGCTTTTTGAGACCAGCAAAACCTAACCGGGAGGGACCACTGGTAGATGTCCTATTCAGGGAGGTGCTCTGGCCCCGTGCTGGTGGAGAGGTAGAGGATGCTCATATCCCTACAGCTGGTACGCACAGGAAGGTGGCACTGTCCTAGGACTCCTCCTCTTCAGTTGTTCACCTCCCACTTGGGCAGGCCTGCCCTCAACTTCCTTCTCTTCATGGGACACATTAAGGAGAAGCCCTGCAGAAAGGACAAACTCTATGATTATTTAACCGGGGTCAGCTGGGAGGGCCACTGCATTTGTCAGACCCTATTAAGCCATGTGGACTGGTTGAGAATTCCAAAATCTGAGCAAAGAGCAGCTTACTTCCCTGTCGTGTGGGGGCCTGGAGTCCTGCTGGGGAAGCTCCTAGGGCACTGGTAGTATCAGGACTGTGATTTTTTGCTCTAGATTCATCTGTCTCAAGGCTGACAGGTGACATTCTGGGGAGCTTTGGCAGGGTGTACAGGAATGTCTCCACAGAGTGACTTCATTGTCTTGCAGAGTTGAGGCCTCAGTGGCAGTATGCCTACCATCATGCACATCTAGTCCCCCTCCTATGACCTCTAGGGAGGCTACTTCTTTCATATAAAATGTCAGAGCCTCTTATCTCACAACAGGTCTGGTCTTCTGCAGGGCCCCAGACAGAGGCCTCTCTCCCTGTCTTTCCCTGAAGATAAGCCTGGGCCAAGAGGTCCTTCTCTTGCCTATGGCCTGTGCCACTGTTTCTGGGCATCATCTTCTGTTTCATTGATTCTCCAGTAATCCCCACTCCAGTGTAGAAAAACTATAATCTCAATTTCCCCCTTCTGGAACTGGTAAGCAATATATGACTTTGGACCCTGTGAGCGGGGCTTGTGAGAGGCTGGGTGGTTGCTTCTTGGGGGAGCTATGACTTTTGTAGGTAACAAGGCTTGCTTCTTCAGACCCAGGGAGCATTCTGGAATGCACCTAACAGGGACCAGGTGTTTCTTCTGGAACTGCCTGGTTAGGATTATTAAAGAATAAACCCAATACATAGACTTAAAAGGTAGGTTTATTTTATTTTTTTTGTTTTTGGTACTGAGGACTGAACCCAGGGGCATTCTACCTCTGAGCTACACCCCTACCTAACCCTTTAAATAAACAATTTTTAAAAAATTTTTGAAACAGGGTCTCCCCAGGTAGCTGAGAGTCTTGCTAAGTTGCTGAGGCTGGTCTCGAATCTGTGATCCTCCAGTCTCAGCCTCCCAAGTACTGGGATTACAGGCATGTGCCATCATGCCTAGCAAAAGGTAGGTTTTAATATTTATTTTTCAAAGAATTTAGAATATGCCTCTTAATGTATTCGTGGTTTCAGATCTCTTATTTCTCCAGTGGCACAGGAAAGGAAAATTGACCAACATTCTCCGCTCTGTTAGAGTGTGTGCCATGTGGCTGTCTTTGGCTCTTGTGACCAGGGACACTTTGTCTTTCTGGTTCTGACAAGCAGGACATGAGTTGTCTTAGCACATTTCCCCTCTGAAGGTACCCACAGTCTGTCTGGACATATGGTGCCTCTCCGAGGCTCTTTTAGTGTGTGCTTTTTCCACGACCCTGGGGCAACTTTACGTATCTCTGGGGAACTGGATGCCAGCGCTCTCGGAGGGTCCCTGGGGGCCCTACTTGGAGCCATTAGTGATGGCTGATCGCTCTCCGAGGCTGCTCTTGAAGAGACAGATGGATTTGCCTCGGAGGAAAATTCCTCACCCGGCTTCTTATTTGGCACAGAACCTGCTGGATCTGACTTGTGGAATGTGGAATAAATCCTGAGGGAAGCTTACCCAGCTTCCCAGTCCAGGGATCAACGCAGGAGATTATTATACCTAAGTCGGCCTCCTCTGCCTACTTCAGTCTTCAAGTTGGATGTTCTCAACAGGTAAAGCCATTTGATTTTCATGTCTACAGCAGTGCCAGTCTGTCCTCAAGGTTGCCTGGAGAACTGAGAGGACTAAGAGTAGTAAGACAGACCCAAGATTCTATTTCTATAAGGATAGGTGCTGGGGCCTGGGGGTGGTGGCCAAAGAGGGCCCTACTTTGTCAGTAATGTTTGATTATTTTACAAGGAGAATGCATTCGTGTATCCTTTGTGTAGTTAACAATTAAGCCAATGAAAAATGTGAACACTTTGGGTTTTAAACACAAACATTAATAGACATACTGGAGAGGATAAAATGCACTGCACTGAATTAGACCCAAAAGACAATAAAAGCTCCGATTTGGTAATTTATAAGAGAGTGTTTCCTTTTTGTTTTCCCTTGCGTTTGGTCAATGGATACTTGATAATATCAAACCAGTTTTACTCAAATTGTATCTTGATATATGTGAAAGATGCCGTCCTAATATCTGATGTGACGAGGAATCCCAAGGAATTGATTGGAAGGTGTTCCTGTATTGGTACTACATGGCTCTAATTATTGTAGCTCATTTAAAAATTGGTTGGTTATTCTTGTACGTTTATTTTTTCAGATAAGATTTAAAATGATATTTTAAGTTACCTACTAAAATATTAATATGGATTTTGATCAAAACAGCATTAAACATATACTTTTAATTTGGGATAGAACTGGCATTTTAACTATAGTGATTCATACCTTCTGCTGCATCTCTTCATTTTTTCCTTTCTTTGAGGTCCTGAGATAGACTTTCTTTATGTGGGTCCTGTGCATTTCTAAAGTTTATACCTAGCCTTCATATATTTTGTAATGCTATTGTGAATATTATCTTTCTTTCCCGTTATGTTTTTTAACATATAATAGGTACGGCGTTAATGAATGAATGAATTCATGAGTTCATTCTGTAAGTATGGATAGAGAAGCCAATTATTTTGCATACTTATTTTATAATTCGTGCCATTACCATTACTGAATTTTCTTATCAGGTTTTAAAATACTTTTATTGGTGCATTGTAACTGCACATCATAGTGTGGTTCAAAGTCATACAAACAAACATGCACGCAGGTCTTGGTGAGTTTCCCTTCAGGTCCAGCCCTCTGCTACCAACCCCTCCCCATAAGTAACAGTGAGATTGGTAGTGATACCTTCATACATGGGGGTAGCATAATTTGAATTATTTCTTTCATCAGTTCTTCCTTGGGTTACTAGGCCTATATCATGGGTTGTGATAAGTTTGAACCTGTATTTACAAAAGTAATTGTGGTGGTTTAAAAACATGTCTGCAAATTCTTTTGTACTGTTTTTATAAAATGGATGTGTCTGTGTCCTGCCCCCTTGAATCAGGGCTGATTCCAGGGAATCACTCATAACTAATAAAATCTAACAGATGCTGTGTAACTTCAAAGTTAGGCCAGAAAAGCTTACTTAGTTTCTACCAGGATCTCTTGGACACTCACTCTCGGAGAAGCCAGGGCCATGCAATGAGTCCGCCTACTCTGAGCCATTCATGTTGGAGAGGCCACTTGTAAACACTTTAGTTGACAGCCCAACTGATCTCCCAGCCAATAGCCAGCAGCAGCACCAGCAGCAGCAGCAGCAGCATGCATGCGTCATCTTGGACATTCAGCTCAGACAAAGTTTCAAGACGACCGCAGACCCAGCTGACACGATTGTAACCTCATGAGAGAACCTAAGCAACAACTGTCCAGTGAACCCTTTCTGAATTCCTGGCCCAGAAAATCATGAGCAAACTAAAAATGGTTGTTTCAGGCTATTTTGTTATACAGCAGTGGTAACTGTAACAATCATCTCTTTTTTTCTCTTGTTGAATTGCCCTAGCTACATGGGCATCGGTCCAAAAGGCTAAATAATAGCAATGATGTAGATGTGCGTAACTTTAGAGGAAAAACACTTAGATTTTCTTTATTATTATTTAATACATCTGCTGTTTATATTAGGCATCTGTAGTAATAAAGAACCCCAAATGTTCAGTGGCTAAGGACCATGAAAGTTTACTTATTGTAAACACAGAGTTCTGGGAATCTAACTCTCAGGAGCATCTGGCCTCCATGGGTGGGTGCTTCAATGATCCAGGCTGATGAAGACCCCCAACCCTGCCCTACAGCTGCACCATCGACAACACGGGGCATCCTTGACTGACAGGCAAGGAAAGAAAATGGTGAAGGTCTTTCACCAGCAATTAAATACTTTGGCATAAAATTGATACACATCAGTTCTGCTCAAACTCATTGGCCAGGACATGTCACGTGGCCTCAACTAATATCAAGGAGGGTGGGAAGGTGTACTCTTCTGTTATGCCCAGATGGAGTGGAGAAGAAGATACAGGGGAACTCAGTAATGGCTATTACTCATTATTTTAACTCTTGAGCTAACAAAGTGTCCTACAATTACTAGCTTACTGAGGCTGTTGTATTTAATTAGGAATCAATATTAGAAGTTGCCAAATGCTTTTTCAATGTTTATTAAAATTATTATGTTTTCATTCTTTTCCTATAGACTCCTCATATTGAACTATTTTTAGTATACTTTTATTGGTACAGTATAGTCTCACATCATAATGTAGTTCAGAGTGATAGGGACATACATGCACATAGAACTTTAATTCCTGGCATACAGGCATGGTATATTATTTTTAAAAGGCAGCTAAGAAGCCAAGACAGGAGGATTGCAGGTTCGAGGCCCACATGTGGTAACTTAGGGAGACCCTGTTTCAAAATAAAAATAAAAAGGGTTGTTGGGAGTGTAGTTCAGTGGTAGAGAATCCCTGGGTTCAATCCTCAGTAACACACACACACACACACACACACACACACACACACACACACAGAGCTAAATGTAATCATTAAAATTTAGTAAATTTTTTTTGCATTTATAAATACGATTGGTGTGTGTATCAAATTTGGTATTCTTGCTATTTTAGCTTCATAATTTTCATAATTGGGAAGCTTTCCTTATTTGCATTGCTTTGGAATAGTGCATGAATAAGAATTACTTTTTTGTTTGAAAGTTTGATCAAGCTTACTTATAAAAATATTTGTTCTTGTATATTTAGAAAAGAATTAAAAACAATTTTTTTTCTGATAACTGGTCTACTTGGGTTTTCTATTTCTTGAGTCAGTAATCATATATTTCCAAAGTCATCTACTCAGCCCAGAAGTTAAATTTTACGAGCTAGAATTGTTCATAATGTCCTTTTATAATGCCTTGTGATTTCCTCCTTCACTATTAGATCCCTTTTCTGTTTTCTGTTTCCTTGTGTTGGGTATTCGTGTTTTTATCTTGATTAGACTTGTCAGCAATTTATCCTATTGGCTACAACAACAACAGAAAGAGTTCTTGGATTTAGTTATCACATCTAGTGTTTTCTGCCTCTGTATTTATTGTAACATCTCTCCCTTTTCTTGGCAGGAACTTGATTTCACAGGCAGGCACTTTCTCTGATTCCTCAAAGCAAGCCTCTTCTTTTGAACTCCTGCCTCTTTTCATGTGTCTGGTGATGTTTTCCTGTTTGTTCATCCTTACAAGGGGAGTTCTGAGCTGGCTGCGAGTTGGGAGCTGCCAGAGAGTATCCTGGAGGGGCCAGAAGGAGGGGGAAGGGAAGGCTGAGATTTGCTGTTATTTCTTTCCTCTGCCTGTTCAGAAATCTGACTGCTTGTGAGGGAATGGGGCTTAGCAGAGCCCATGCAGGGAGTCAGTGCCAGGAGCATCATCACTGTTGAGGAGGTTTGCATCTGCATTTAGCACTGGCTGGAAACCCCACCCACATCTTTTCTCAGCACAATGTCTTCCATTAGGAGCTAGCTGCTTACACAGTTTGTGAGGAGTCATGACCTGCCAAGGGCAGGCTGGGAGTCGGTATTGTTGCAGGATCCTGATTCGGTGTGTATGGATTCTGGATTCAGATAGTCCTCCACTCCACTGGCCAAAACCAACCTGTTGTGCTAGGGCTCACAATGGGGTCCTCTAAAGGACCCCTTGCTGTGCTTTTCACTGTCTACTGGGCCAACTCCTTTCAGCAAAAAATATGGGATGGCAAGACACCTGTTCCAAGTAGCAAATTAGATGCATGACACCCAGGATGAGCCTAGGACTGGGTAAAACCTCTTCCCTCTGAGTCACTTTACACCAAGTCCATTTTGTCCTTGGATTAAAAGCTTAACTGGACAGCTGGCAGCCCTCCATGGGTGTTGGCAGATTAACAGCTGGAGGATGGGGTATTGTGCATAGCTTAAGCCTAGTTTCCCAGTTAGCATTCTCCTAAAAGCAAAGCCTGAGACAATGTTTATTTGGAAATATGATTCCAGGAGGCAATGGGGTAGGGGATGCTAATCAGGAAAGGAGGGAGGGAGAGGCAATCTGATGTGTGCTATAGGGTTGCCTTTTCTACAAGGTGTCTGTTTGCCTGTTTGAGGACCATCTGAAAAGTTATAGGAAATGTAGTTTAGAACAACCTTCAGAGGAAGGAAAAAGAGGAAACACTTGTCCACCAGCTTCCGTCTCCTATTGGTCAAAAGCTGCACCATGGGCATGAATTTCCCTGTATTTCTGGGCAGCACACACTAAGTAGGTTCCTGTGGGCATCTCCAGAGCACAGGATCAGAAACCATGGGGCAGGAACCCAGAGGAGCAGAGCCTGTCTGAGGGTAGGCACTGTGGACTTCTGCATGAAATCTTCAGAAGCCTGTTTGGAAATGGTCACCACAGTCATGGATAAGAGGAGAGGTTGAGAGTGTTTAAAGCAGTACACAGTAGGCATCTACTTTACCTGGTCAGTCTTGGACATATTCAACTAACAACCAACAGGTTCCCATCTCCTCCTTCCTCTCTCTGGGGTGCTCCAAACAGATGGAGGGCGTGAAAGCTAAAATCCTCAGCATAAATCTACAAGTTTCTCCCTACCATTCTGGTTTTTCTTAATGTCATTTCATCTCCCAGGAGATAGAAATGTACGACAGACCAATTTTCCGAGAGAGTTCGGACCATCTGGAACAGGCACCTGGAAGGGATGAACCACTTCATCTTCTTTGAGGCTCCTTTACATCTTTTAGGTAGCAAAACGTGCTTCAGCAGCCACCGCTGATTATGATTCTTACTTTGGCATTTTGTGTCTTGTAATCAGAGGAAATTCCTCTTGGGTTTACACAATGGTTTGGCTGCCAGGTGTGGTCACGGTTTGCAGTCTTGAATACCCATTTGTAGGTATTTTAGAGGAAAGTGGGATGGGATGGAGTCGGATCTTATTATAACCTGGAACGAGGCTTCTTGGCCCTCCCTGCCCCCCTGCTTCGTAGAGGGATATATTCGCTTTCTATCTGGTCACATAGAGCTCTTCATCATTCAAAGGGAGGTGGTAATCCCATTCTTTGCTCAGCTGTCTCTTAAAGCCAGGCTCCAAATTTAATCAACAACTCAGAATAGCTACTTTGCTGATAATTGTCTGGGATAAAAGCCTCCATCTAGCTCATGGACACTCAGAGAGGTGAGCAATGTGATGCTCAGCAGCATAATCGTCAAGATTATGCAGACCTACACTTGGCTTGGGTCTGACGTACAGAGAAGTGTGTAGCTAGGCCCCTTCATTTTGGTCCTTTAGTTAAGAGATTTCACCGAGCCGGTCTATAGCATGGAGTTATTCAGTCTTCAGGAAGGGAAATGCATTGTGTTCTGCTAAGGAGGCTGTTGAAGCCATTATTTAAGGGAGCTCATGGAAAGAAAATTTCAAGTAGGCTCTGTAGCAGGAATGCTTTTATTTATGCTGAGAAATTCATTTCCTTTCCCCTTTTGGACACTGAGCTGACTACTTGACCATGTCTCCCTTGTTTTGGATGGACATGCTAGCTCTTGATCTATGTGTATGGTAGGTTCTTGGGGTTGTCTCCACCCCCTGGCATCATCTCATCCCTCCTGCTTTTATTTTCTTATGTTCTTCACTTCTCCACTTTTGTATATAATTGGCTTTTCCTGGTATGAAAGTAATAAAAAATTTAGAAAATATAGAAAATTATAAAGAATAAAATTACTCATGTTCTTTATGATGAGAGATAATCACTGATAATCTGATATATATATGTGTGTATATATATGTATATATTATTTTTTATTTTTGGTACTGGGTATTGAACCCAGGGGCTTTCTACCTTTGAGCTACACCCCCAGTCCTATTTTATTTTTTATTTTAAAAAGGGTCTCAGAAATTGGGGAAAGCCTCGCTAAGTTGTTGAGGCTGGCCACAAACCTGCAATCCTCCTGTCTCAGCCTCCTAGGTACTGGGATTACAAGCATGTGCCACCATGCCCGGCTTTGTTTTTTGTTTTTGAAATAGGGTTTTGCTAGGTTGCTGAGAGTCTTGCTAAGTTGCTGTGCTGGTCTCGAACCTGTGATCCTCCTATCAGCCTCCCAAGTACTGGGATTACAGGTGTGCACCACCATGCCCAGCTGATAAAGTTTTAGATCATTTATATATTCAGTTTATTTTCTGTATCTGTGTATGTATAGTCTTCTGTATGCTTCTACATCTCTCCATCCATGTACTCTGGATGTCTTGAATAATTAAGTTTCATTCCAGTGCCTGTTCTATGGACTGTGAAAGCTGAAAACTTCCACGTATCTACTGATTTCCAGGGCATTATAATCGCATCCTACTCTCTGTCTCTAGTTGTTCCATTTGTGGGTGTCACTGTGGGTGCCATGACTCTACTGCATGTCAATGGAGATTCCAGGCTCAGTCTCTTTGCTAAATTTCAAGAGAGAACCATGTTGGTCAAAAGTTTTTAAAAAATTAACCAGAGTGGCTTCTTTCCTGTCTCTCATCGATTTCTGTTCTCTCTGTTACCGTCTCCTTATCACCCACAAAAACAGCCAGAGGAAATCAAATCCTTTTTCTCACCTTCTACGTAGCAGGTGGGTGACCTTATGTCACATGCCCATGTGACTGAGGGTTTCTAGGTCCCCCGGAGTTCTGATGGAAGAAGGTTTGAGCCCCTGGAATTAAAGGAAGATCTTAGGCCAAACCAAAGCTACCAATCAGAGTCCGATCAGGACGCCCCTAGGTCAGATGTGGGCCCACAGTGCAGGTCCAGCCCCATAGGAAGGCCAGGCCAGGACCCACTCGGGCAGCCAGGAACATAAACAGAAGTGTCCACTATTGTCTGTCTCTCTCCTGGGCTGGAGCACACGGGATGGGGTGTCCCTCACTGATAATGTTGGCCCCAAAGCTGGGTGGCTTCCTTAGTGTAACTGTGGGAACCCCCAAGTCTTGGGGTACCTAAAGTAGCTTAGCCTCAGTTTCTAGAATACTGTGAAGGTGTCAGGGAAAATAAGGAATATTTGTTTAAGCATATGTCCATGGAAATATGACTACAGCATGTTCTTAAATGAAAAGAAACAGGCCCCTGAATATATATCTATATATCTATATATCTCTATCTATCTATCTATCTATATATGTATATATCTATATGTATATATGTATATAACTGTATATACAGTTTGATGTAGTATTGTGTAGTATATATTATGTAGTATATATACAGTTTATAGTATATGTATATGTAGTATATATTATGTAGTATATATACAGTTTGATGGCATTTATGTAGAAAATGAATGCATGTTTATATATGTATAGAAAGGTCTGGAATGACACAAAATTTTAACAAGTACTTTTAAGTGAGAAGTTTCACCTTATACCTCACATTTGTATTGAGTTCTGTCAAATAAATATGTACTAATTTTTCTTTCTTTTTTTGGTGCTAGGAATTGAACCTAGGGACATTCCACATTCCGAGATACACCTCCAGCCCTATTTTTAAAATTTTATTTTAAAACAGGGTCTCACCAAGTTGCTAAGAGCCTCAATAAATTGCTGAGGCTGGCTGCAAACCTGTGATCCTCCTGACTCAGCCTCTCAAGTATTAGAATTACAGGCATGTGCCACCATGCCCAGTTTTACATGGCATAGACACTTTTGGGGAAATAATATGCCCCAAAGTATATCTGTTATTATGAATAATGTAAGATTTTTTTCCATCTTTCTAATTTTCCTTTACCAGTATTATCTATTACATTTGGGTCCAAAGAATAATTATAGCAGGCAGAATAAATGTTAACATGACCAAGGACACAGTGACAAGGATAATTAGCTGGCTGGACACCAGGTTTCCCACTTAGGACCCAAGTCAGGAAGCACCTGTTCTTCATCTTCTGTGCCTAAGGGCTCTAGGCCCCTCAGGTGGAGGAAGCCTGCCAGGTTCCCAAGGCTGAAGGAGAACAAAGTGAAGCTTGGGCTCTAGCCCTGTGGCTCATGTTTCCAGCTCATGTTTATATCTGGATATGTACAAAGAAATCAGAAACCAGTAAACTCCTAGGGGTTGGTTCCAGTTATTTCTTCTACTCTAGAAAATATAGAGCGTAGGATCTAGCACTGAGATTGCCAGCCTTAGACCCTAGTTTGAGAACTAACTTTTCCCCTTCCTTTTGGGCTCCTCTCTGTCCCTTGCTAACAGCAACAGCATTTAGAACAGGGCTTGCCTGACTATAGCATGTATTGCAATCATCTGGGGTGCTCATTAAGCATGCAGATTCCTGGCTCCTCTCCTGGACCTGATGAATTAGATTTGGCATGTTTGGTTATTTCCCTCGTGAAATGATGGAGATGACCCATGGACCACACTCTGGGATTAGAGTTAAAGGCTGCATCGGGCACCATTGATTTAATGTCTAATGTCAGCATTTTTTGGAAAACTGAGAAAAGGGGTCTATTCCAAGAGGCAGAATCCCTGCCCCTTGATTCTGAGGATTCCATGTAACTAGCTTTGTCCAATGGGATGTTGTGGATAGGATTCAAGTGACAAAATATATGACTGGATATTCTCTCTCATGCTTCTACCACCACCATGAGAAACATATGCCAAGGTTAGCTTGCTGGTCTCAAAAGGAGAATAAGATACATGGAGCCAAACCATACCACCCAGTGTGCCTGGCTTAGAATAGAACCCTTAGCCATAAGTGAGCCCAGCTGAGTTTAGCTTCCATCAATTGAGTCCCAGCTGACTACTAAAAAGACTCTTGTTTCAGGTCACTGAGTTTGGGGGAAGTTTCTTATCTAGCAATAGCTAGCTGATATATCTGGGCAGATTGTTCATATGCAGATGCTGAAATTGTGATTCTGTAGAAGCTTAAAAATCTGTGTGCTTCACAAATGTCCCAGTGATTCTAATGCCAGTGCTCTGTGGCACTTGAGAAATGCTGTTTTATATCCAACCCTTTTACTAGCTTCGTGTATACTCATGGGAAAAATCCTTGATATATTTGAGCCTCAACTTTCTCATCTGTAGAGAGGGAATACTGTGAATTTGCTGTATTATAGTTGTGAAGATCAAATAAACGTATATAAAGAAACCTAGTTGATAACAGGAATTTTTTCCTTCTACTTTGTTTCCATCTCAACACCACCCAACCTTAGAAAGACACCAGTGCGAATATCTTAGGAAAACATGAATCTCAGGGTCACAGCTTTATTGTATAGATTTTTAACACAGCCATATTACAAACATTGTCAGGGGACATTTACAAGAATAAATAAGATGGACTTGCAGGTGTAAAAAGATTACACTTCACTGTAATGTACAGTCAAAAAATATATCTGATATTCATTGACCTGACATTATTTACCTTCTGCTTTTTTGAAGCTAGAATTGGAAAGGAAAAAAAAAAGAACATTGACAGCACAGTGCTGGCTTTTTTTTTAAGTTGATTTATTTTGTTTTCTCTTCTCAGACGTGCTTTATCTATCAAACACCCAAACTGTACAAGTGCAGGCCATTGGGATTCATGGAGGAGGCTGCAAACAGTGTGGAGACTTTGGTCTCATGCAATAGCATATGCCCAGTGGATATGGAAATGTCAGCCTCCCTGGATTTGGGTGGGGACCTCCTGGGAGCCCATAGAGAGCTATGATGGTGTCCAGTAGCCAGGGCAATAATAGAGGCCCCAACTCTGCCTTTGATTGGCTACTAGGATGTAGAGTAAAAAGAGAAAGTAGAAAAGTGCTTTTGAATCTGATTACCGATATGGGTTAACCTGGGCTAGCCCAAGATCCACCTGGTGATGAGATGTATACACTGGGAATGACTATAATCCCATTTCAGCTGAGTCACTGTGCTTCTGAACTCTGCTCCAACAGGCCTTGAGTAGGGAGTGGGGGTACAATTAGCCTTTGGAGATAATGTGGCTGGTAAGCAAAGCTCTGCTCTGGGTCCTACTTGGACCTTTACTGGTTTTAGTGGTCATTGATGGCCCCGTTAACCAGTGGGTCTGATTATGGCTGCTTTCTTTAGAACTTCCAGTAGGCAACAGGTCTATCACCAAGCAGCTCTTCCCTTTGGTTTGGTGATAACCAGCTTGGGTGAGCCCAGGATATGTGGCCAGAGCCTCATCTTGGCCTGTGTGGTGGGGAGACTTGGGTGGGAGAGAAGAAGGCTTCAACCTGCGCAAATCAAACACTGTGCTCTGCAGATATGAATGAGTTCAAACATGATCCCAGCTCACAAGGTCTCACTCACCAAGAATGGAGGTAAATTAAAGGGCATCTCAGCAAGGCTGCATCTTCCCTTTAAAGGGATATCTGGCCTCTGGTGGACAGCCATTGAGATGGGCAGCTTATCCTTTCTGGTAGTCAGCAAGTTCTTCCTTACAGTGACTAAGTTTCACTCATGGGCTCTACTTTCACTCACAGGAGTGACCTTGGACTAGCAGACTGTGCTTGACTTTGTCCAGTAATCTGCACTCCTACGGAGGATGTGGGCACTAGTATTCTGTCTAATTCTTCAGAATCCTGATTTTACCTAGGATGACACCACTCTATGCCTCCAGAAAGCCCTGGGGCTTTGGACCAAAGAACATCTTACACTGGTAAGCAAAGCCCTGATCTGGGTCCTGTTTGGACCTTTACTGGTTTTAGCTGTCACTGATGGCTCCATTGGCCAGTGGGTCTGGGTTATGGCTGCTTTCCTCAGAACTCCCAGTAGGCATCAAGTCTATGGCCAAGCAGCTCTTCCCCCTGGTTTGGGAGGGACTGGGGCAGGGTGAGCACTGAGAGTTTGTCAGACCATCACGTAGGGGCCCCACTAATTTGTATTCACAAGTCCAAAGGCACTGAAGTACTTGTACAGGACCTTAAATTTGCAATTTTGGCAGGTTACTTCCCACTACCCCTTCTCCCCCAAATCCAAGAGTACCACTCACAGAGGAACCATGAGCTTCATGAATTACCCTGAGCTCCAGGCTTGCACACCTTGGAGTACCTGTGCTGTACTCCAAGGACCCCAGACCTTCATTCTCAGAATATTCCAACCAAGAACCAGCATCTGCATCCCACTACCCAGAGCAGTTCTCAAATACAGAAGGAAACTTCATGGTTATCCATCCCCCAAAGCTCTTTCCAATATATCCTCTTCCATCCCAACTCTTCCCAAATCCCTTTTCTCAGCCCCAGTGGACCACTTCCAAGCTCTTAGATGGGTGGGGATGCCAGGCTTGGGGCTGCCATAGGGGGTGCTGGTCCCTCCTCTTGGGGATCTAACATTCATAGGTAGGTTTCGGGGGGTGAATGTGGCTCCTTTGATACCCGTTCCTTTTTGGAAATGGGCAGGAGATATGCAAGAGATGGTCTTGATCTCTCCAAGATAGTTGTACAGCCAGCATCACGCAAAAGTCTATGCATGGTTACAAAGAAACTGAAACAGAGTCTGTTTTTATGCACAGATATGGCATGGACATCTCTGATGTGCTTCCAAGGATCAGATCCACGAACCTGAAGTGTATATCAGAGGAAACTGGAGCTGGAACACTGCCCCCACTGCCCACTATTGACCTCTCTCCCTGATGTTCACATAGCATATGACCTCAAAGGCAGATCCCTGCTTGGTGAGGCCACGGCTCTGCACTTTATAATTTCTAGATTTGTATACATGGAAGGCCTCCAACAGGGAGCCCTTACATGGGAGTACACGAACAAGGCTGACTATCAGTTGGTTTCCCCGGGTTGGACTGATTTTTCCTATTCTGTTTTACTTGCCTATGATTTGGAGTTTGATAGAGGCTGAGAAGGGGCTCATTATTGGTTGGGTGATGGGAAAGGCAAGTCAGGGCTTTGAGATGACATGACCATCCATGTTCTATCTTCTGATATGCCCATCATCTTGGGTTGACAGTTTGTCCCTGGGGATGTTGGCCTAGTACAATCCATTGACCTTGTGTCTTAGGATCAATATCCTGCTCATGTTTACCTTTGAATTTACTCATGTCTTCCACAGTATCACTCCTGACTTAGCTAAGTGTAGATGGCCCGTCTGGGCAGCTTAGAAGTGGCCAGCTGCAGGCTAATGAAGAGTGGGTATTTTTTATTCTGTTCCCAAGCAGGGAGATCCAGGGGAATGATCCTTTCCTCCAGTGTCTCTGGATCAGAGTTTGGCAGTCACTGCTTCAGAGATGACATGATAGTGCCTGGCTACTCCTCCCTGGGCCTCACTTCTGTTTTCTGCAGCAGTCTTGATAGACTGACACCTCTATGCACTCTACCGGGGTTCACAACAGAGCAGAGAAAATGTGGATCCTGGTGAGGACACGTGACAGGAACTAGCATAGCAACCAGAAATGGAGGATGAATAGAAACGATTGGTCAGAGGGGAAATTACCATCTTTTTCCCCCAGACACTGAGATTTGTTCCAAAGCAGCGCCATCATTCGTTCCCATAAGTCCTGCTCCATTCCCTTTCCTGCTGTGTCACAGAAGTGACCACTTTGCTCAACATCCCGGAAGCAGCCTTGGTTCTGAGTATTCACTTAGTTCCAATTTCCTGGCCTCACCTCCCTGTTTTCCTGCCTAAAGCCCTCCAAACCTACCCCTTCTCTCCTGGCTGAGGCTTCTCTTTCCATGTATTGTTTGACCCACCACTCTATAGGCAAGAAATGGCAAAACCGGGATTCCACCCCCAAACTGAGCTCTTTCCACTACAACCCCACCCTTCACTAAGGGATGCGTTGTGCCGTAGTAATCTGTGCTTTCTGGTAGCACCCCCTGCTGGGTACTGGATGCTGCAGGAATCCAGTGAGTTTGTGTGGCTAAGGTAAAGTGAGGGGCTTCCAAAACCCAGACCCTCCTATGAAGTGTGTCCTCAGGTTTGCCCACATTAGCAATGATGGGATTCCATCTCGACAATGGGCACTGCCTTCTAGAAGCCCAGCATTCAGGAATGTACTGTGTAAGTCTGCATCAACTTCTCCTTTAGGGTTTTGTGGGCTCAGCTTTCACCATGCCAGATGGGCAAATCCTCATCATTCTAGTCTGTCGGTGGGTTTCTTCCAGCACTGAAGAGACCATAGTTGAGGTCAACCCAGGAACAGTGAGGTCAGGGCACCCCCACACCAAAGGATGTGCCTAGCAGAGGGTGAACTGGTCTTGAGCTTGAGTCTGGAATTGGCTTCCGGAGGAAGCAGTGTGGCTAGGAACTGTGCCTCATACCGGGAAATCTTTCCCTACCGTCCATCAGAGTGCACTGAGCAGATCGAAGCTATGTGAGGTACAGGGCACATGGATTTTGTTACAGTATTTATACAGTCATATTAAAACTAATTAGGATAGATTAAGAAATGGAATGCTAATATTACAAGAATTGTTCAAGTAAGATATGATACTGTGTAGGAATTTTAAGTTGACTGCTGTCTGCTTTGGGCTTCACCAGGATCCACTGAGTTATCTACTGCACCCTGCCTGGTCTCTGCTATTATGGGCAACCCCATGGGAAAATCTGAGACATGAGGGCAGAAAAATGTTGTCACCATGGTCAGAGAAACCAGTTTAAGTCCTGGCTTGCTCATTCATTAGCTGTGGAACTGTGGGCAAATGATCTCTCCCTTGGGGGCTTCTGTTTCCTTATCAGTAAAATGGTGATATGATATACACACTTTCTCACTAGTAAAATAGTGACACGATATACACAAACATTTCTTGGGAGTGTAACAGGAAGTGAGCTCATATGTTAGAGTTCCCAGCACAGGGTCTTCTGGTTCTATGTGATGGCTGACAGCTGGTGAGCCACTGCTCAGAGAGGCCCAACACCTAAAGCCAGCTGGTCCCTTCCATACCCACAAATGGAGCTATCTAGAGATACAGGTGCCGAGCCTGGCCCAGGATCTTCACGCCAGAAAGCACATGATGTTGGGATGCAGCCAAGACACATCCTGAAGCTAGGACAGAAACTCATGCAGGTGGGGACAGTTCCTGGATTCTCATTGATTCCTTGCATCTTATTCAAGGAGAGTCCATGTCTAAGAGGTGAGAACCATAGGAAGCTCTTTGCTAGGTGAGACCTCTCTTTGGCACCTTGCAGATGAGTCTAGTTTCTGTCATGGGGACTCAGAGCATTACCACTATTTTCCTCTGCTCGTGAAAGGGGGATCCTACCCTGTAACCTACCCCTATCCCTGGGGTGGGGGATATCCTGGGGAGTGGTGTTTGCTTGGAAAATGTCCTGGGCAAGGGGTCAAGTCCAAATTCCTGGCCACTATTACCCCATCTCATCTAAGCCCTTCCACGTATTTTCCATGTGGGGGTTGAGATCTTTATCTATAAGCCTCAGTTTCTTTTTGTGTACACTAGCTTAACACTGGTTCACTATCTTACCTTCTTTGGAGGGTGGTTGGATTGTGAAAAAAATGAGGGGGAGAACTGGCTCTTGATGGGCTCCCCTGCCACAGCCTGAGTTTTTACAAGTTTCTTTCTCCCTGAAGTCACCCTTTAAATTTCTGCTATTTGAAATGATAGAAACCACTGTAATTTTTGTCTTCCAGCTATTTAACCACTTTCTGAGCTGAAAATATCCTAAGATTTGTATTAAATAGCCCTCTCTCCACCCTCACCCTGTCTTGATGAGGCAAGATATGAGAAACTCGCATGCACCAAGCTGATTTGCCATGCACAGGCTCCTGGAGGCTGGAGAAGACCATCTGGGGCAGTGGGCTAGAGCCAGAGGAAGCCAGCAGAACCAATGTGGGCTGGGCCCTGGGCACCTGCTCAAATACACCTGGAAAGAGGCCCATCAAAGGAGAAGAGCAAGTTAGTCATGGGGTCCCCTTTGCCTGCCTTTGCTTTGAGATGTTTCCTTTTGAACCTCCAATGTGACAGCCCTTCCTTGATCAAGTCTGGTGTCCCTGGACTTCTAGACAGCCTCAGAGCCCATGCCAATGAAGTGGCTTCCCTGGGCTCCTTTCATGTCCTGTCCTGGTGAGCTTGGAGCCCAGGGTTGCTGACCCCACTCTATGGTAAAGCACAGACCCTGGGCTTCTCACAGGAGCCGAGTCTCATGATCCACTGCATATTTTGTTCCAGCAACAAAATAATGAGCAGACAGACAAATAGATATGGTATTAAAAAGTACAGGCTTAAGGGAATGTTTCACAGTGTCTGATGAAAGGAGAAGAGGTGGCCCCACTGGTCCAGAGGGAGCCTCCACTGGCTTCTCGTTGCCTTCAGGGCAATGTCTGCACCCTCAGTGGGACATGTGCTCCTGACCCTGGCTCATTGCCTGTCACTTCCTTGTCCTCCTATGCTCCAGCAGGACTGGCCTCCTGCCTCCGTCCCTCCAGATCCTTTTCCACACCTCTTTGCCATTGCACGCGCCAACTCCTTGGCTTGAGTTTCCTTTGCTTCCTTTTTCTGCCTGTTGAGTCACAGCTGGAATGGGTATTGCTTCCTCTAGGGAGCCACAGGCAGACTTGGGTCTTTCTCATGCTCAGGCTCAGGCTCAGGCAACACTCATTTGTTCTGCTGCTATTGCACCTGTGGTCCACATCCCACAGTATATAGTGAGCCCTTAAGGGCAAAAGCTGTGTGCATCGAATTCTGTGCCCCTTGCACCCAACTTGGGGCTAGACCAGCAAGACAGAGCTTCCTAGACCTCAGCTTGCCAGAAATTGTGCCCAAGCACTGTAGACCAAGGTAGAGTGCTTCCCTTGGCTGGCTTTCTGGTAGCCTGAGGGAGCATGAGAATTGTTTTCATGAAGAAGAAATTAGATAAGACTAGCTTTCCTGGGGAGCCGGGAATGAGTTACTAAAATATATCTGAAATTTGGGGCTTCCCAGAAGAACTGGCACCAGAAAGAAAGAATTAAACTTCCATTTGGGGAGTTCTCTGCTCAGAAGATTCTAGCCTCAGTTTTCCTCCATAAAGTAATTGCTTGGCTGAGAAAATAGGAAGAAAACAGTACAGAGATGTTTTACCACCATGACCTGCCTTTGGGGAACTCAGGATTTCATCCTTGAGGAAGGTGCTGGGTTCCTCAATTGCAAAATGGGGATGATAATGGCTCCCTGCTGGGGGTGGTGGTGCTAAGGACTGTGTGCGATGTCATTATGGAAGGTTCCAGGCGTGACACCTGGCATACAGTAGATGCCTAACAAATGTCGGCTCCCTTACCTTGACTCATCTATACTTGGGACAAGCCCCAAAGCCCCAGGCCTAATCCCCTGGACCTATTTTCAACCAAAGCATGGACTGGGTCCACAAGGGCCTTTTTCAAGATGGTAGCTGGATTTCTCTAGGAAAGAGTCCAAATTTAGAGATCCAAATTATGCACAAAGCTTATACTTTACCTGCCCCAGCAAACCAGGAACCATCTTCTGACCAGCCCGTCTTTCCTTGCTCAAAGGCTCTGTGCTATCCCGGGGTGGGATCTTTCAAGGACATGGCCAGGAAATAAAACAGGCCCAAGAGATTTGTCACATAGGTATACATTCAAACTCCACCCTACATTTTTTTTTCTGACATAAAGGACTAAGATTTTATACCCTCAAAAGAAAATTTCTTTTCACACACACTTGGGAAAATAATCAAATCATGTCTTGTTTGTCCCTCCTAAAGGAAACTGCTGCCCAGGAAACACAGGGGTTACATTAAACAGGCCAGACAGAGCCCCAACCCAGGCTGGGGGTCACTTTTGCAAAGATGAGAAAGAACCTCAATATTCCTTGCAGTTCTACCCTCTCTCATAGACCACAAAAACCAAAGAAAACCCTTATCGATGTGTGCTGTGGGCACAGCTGCCTGGCCAGTGAGCAGCAGAAGGTGAAGGCCTGGGCTGGGAAAGGGGTACAGAATAGTAATGGGCCAAGCCTCATGCAGCCTAGGTGCAAGGGTGGAGGGGGTCCTCTTCTGTCATCTAAGGGATACCCCAAGATCATACTGATACACATTGGCAGGTGTCTGTTGTCAGAGGACCCTGATGGAGATTTCAGGGGAGCAACAGAGCAGTGACTTCCAAAGCTCCAATCTTTTCCATAAGAGCACGGAGGAGTAGGATCCATATCCCCAACACTCCCCAAAGAAGGAGGGCGAGGAAGGTGGTGGCCAGCCTCCCACTCTCTAGCACCTGCACAGTTGGCGTGCCATGAGATTCATAAACTCAGGGAGAATGAAAGCAAGAGGTCTGGGAACTGGAAGTCCAGGGCCTTGCTTGTGGGTGTGCTACTTCTGTGGGGCCCCAAACTGTGGTTGGTTGGCATGGAAGGGAAGTCTGGGCCTGTGGGAATAGCATCCCATAGCCACAGGAGACCCCTCGGAAGGTGCAGAGCCACTGCAGAACATGGGACCACCAGTCTTCTCATTGGAGTTGGGCAGTGGTGCCACCCCTGAGCCCCTGAGCCCAGTCACTGCCATTCACAGAAAAGGGGACTCAGCCGCAATAGCCTCCTGGCTCTGGCAGGTCTCCCCATCCCACTGGGCTAAAAGGAGCTTAAATATTCCAGTGCCACCTCGTATACAAATTTATACTGTTCCTGAGAGGAAGAGAGACAAAGAAGGAGAAAAGGAGACAAGAGGGAGATGAAAGGGAGAGAAAAAAAAAACGTATTAGATTAGAGGTACAGATTTTGGAGAAAACTTTCTCTACATCCCCATTGAAAGTCAACTCACAATTACCCATATCTGGATGTCCTTCAAAGTTCTGTCTGATCCCTATCGCTACCCAGACTTCCTTAAAATGTCTAGCTGAGATCATTACCTTTCTTTTTTTCCCATTTTTACAGTGCTGGGAATTGAACCTGGGGCCTTGTGTATGCTAGGCAAGCACTCTACCACTGAGCTACATACCCAGCCTCATTCCCCTTCTTTTTACCATTCTGCATGCCAGTTTTTCTCAGCTTATAACTGGCGTACAGCATACTCAGGAATATCTGTTAAAAATGTAGATTCTGGATCATATAGTATAACTACAATGCAGCAATAAAAGTATATTAAAATGTAGATTCTGATTCAGTAAGTCAGGAGTGGGGCTGGAGATTCTCTACTTCTTACAAACTCCCAGGCGATGCTGTTGGTCTGTGGACCACGTTCTGAGGAAGATCTGATGATGTGCAGTAAGATCACACTTGGAGTGGGTTTAAAGACTCTTCTATGAAAGTGCCTTTGTTCTGCCTGTCTCCACCACTGTACCAGGTCTGATCATCTGGGGCTCTGCCTTCCCACTCTCTTTACCATCCTTTTCCCACAGTGGCCTAGTTAAATGCGTTGTACTGTAAAAATTAGCATACATAAATTAAAATAGATTTGGACTGAACTGGAAACAGAATTCATACTCGGTGAACCCAGAATCTTTTCCTTTAAGCCTGAATTAGTGACATTTTCTTAAGGAAGGGGCAGAAAGTAAAACAAAGTAGGTATACTAGGATTAATGCTTGTATTATCCTACAGGAGAGAGAAGTTGGTAGGGTTGGCAGGTGGAGAAAGGGAGCAGACAGCAGCGTATGCAAAGGGCATAGACTGTAGGTGCTCAGTGAGCGCCCAACTGCTGAAGGTACTTATTATTAGATGTCATTTTCTCCAAGTCCAGGGAACTAGGGTCAGCCCCTGGCTGCTGGAGACCAGTTTTGGGGACACTCACCAGGGTCTCCACCATGTTGGATTTGTTGTTCCGCAACGTTTTCACGATGTGGAACACGTCGATGATGTTCTGTTGCTGAATCATCTCACACACGCTGCAGATGGCGCAGAAAGTTCCACTGCGGCCTCCTCCATTTCTAAACACAGAGTGAAGGGGTGAGCCACATCCCTGAGTACCCCCCTGCCCTATCACTTGCCAATCTTAAAGTCACATTGCAGTAGTGTGGGGCAGCTGCCTTGGCAAATGCAAGGTAAGGTGGTGATGGAAATTTCAGTCTGCGTTATGAGCTTTGGTTGAGTCCCACTTGTGCCATGAAACTTCAATGTTGGGCAAGTCACTTCCTCTGCCTGGGCCTCAAGTTTCCCATTCATGTAATGAAAGAGTTGTACTGGATGAGCTTTGAGCTTTGAGGGTTTAATTAGTCATCCTTGGCTCTGTGGGCATGTTACTGTCACCCATGGCACAGTGACCCAATACCCCAGGACAGGGTGCTATTGTGTCTTTGTACCTGTGGGACCTGTCTCTGTCCAAAAGGATGCTCTGCTTCTATTTACATACCCAATGAAGACAATGCCAGGTTACAGATGATTTTCCTACTATTCCTTCCAATCCACTAAGGATCCACTAAGGATAGCCTAGGATCAGCCAGTCCAGGCTTGGGGCTGTAGGCCTAGGAGGTCATGTCCCAAAAAAACCCTCATTTAATCAGGATTCTACTGATCTTGAGTATAGGGATGGAGTGCTTTCGGCAGGGTCATCTCTCTGTTACGCCTGCTTTCTGAAGCTCCATGGATCATCTTCATGGAAACACCCTTCCAAACTCTTTTGAGAAAGTCCCTCTAGGAATCTACCTGATTCTGAACTCCTGGGCATGTTGCCAAGAGCAGCTAATGATTTCATGTAATGGTCTGTGTCTAAAGAACATCTGGACAGAAACGAAGGCACCCAGTCAATCTTCCAGATGTTTTATCTACAGGATACCCAACAGCCAGATGTTTCAAGTACAGATGGCTGTCCTCCTTTCACTGGCTGGCGCCTGCCTGTGTTTCAGTGACTGGTATGATGCCTGGGGTCTCCGAGGATGCCCAGGTCCCTGTTGCTACAATGATACTCTTGTATCTTCCTATGGTTTGAAGTACTGGTCACCTTGGCTTATGGGAGACATGGATCAAAAGGCATTCCTGCAAAAAGAGCGGCTAAAGAGCAAACCCAAGAGAGAAGGAAGGGTTTCTAGGAAGGAGGGGGCCTTTCTGAAGCAAGAACAGCAGAATCTAAGAGGAAGAGGTGAGAAGATAGATTCAGGTGTCTCAGGGTCTGGCAGAGTGGGACCCTGAAAAACTGGTCCTGTGCAGATGATAGGGACATTTACATATGGGGAGGGAACTGGAGGGACCAAGGGTTAGTTAGCAGGGAACTGGTTGCCAGTTTCAGGTACGTGGGTAGAGCCCCAGTTTGGCGAGGCTGAGGTTATCCATCAACTTGACATGGCACATCTAACAGTACCCCCGGACTCAATTCTTGAGATCTATATCCTTTGGGAAGGGGTTTTGCTGCAGGTGGTGGCTGCTAAGCTCTGAGCGTTGCATGTGTACGTGTAACCTCCTTAAAGCTCTGACTTGACCGATGTGTGTGTGCCCTGCCTATTTGAAAGAGCCAACGACTAGCTGGGTTTTGAAAAGACTGAACTCAATTTTTAGGTCAATGAGATGTTATTAATGCCTCCACTTGCTCCAGAAATAATTATTCCCAAAAGGAGAAGACTTTGGTTCAAATTTCCTGTAACACATCTTAAAGAGGGAGGCCCTCTCAGTCACCTCTCCCCAAATCATGTAAGTTCTAAGAATCAAAGTAAATGAGAACTGAGCATTCCACATAGAGCTGTTCTGGCTACGGATCTGCTATGGGTCTGAGATCTTCTCAGAATCCTTCTCTGTGGTCTCTTTTTATCCCTAAGGTAGACTCTGTGACACTTTCTCTTTTAAGTAATTTTATTTTATGTATTTATTTATGTTTGTGTGTGGCACTGGAGATTGAACCCAGGGGCATTCTACCTCTGAGCTACACCCCCAGCCCTATTTTATTTTTTATTTGGAAACAGGGTCTCACTAAGTTGTGGAGGGCCTTGCTACATTGCTGAGGCTGGCTGTAAACCTGTGATCCTCCCGTCTCAGCCTCACAAGTACTGGGATTACAGGTGTGTGCCACCACACCTGGCTCTTTTAAGTAACTTTATTTACAACATTTGCTCATTTGGTACTAGGATATTGTTGATCTCTATGTTGGCAGGTACTTTGTTTTTGTTTTCTTTTATTATTATTATTATTATTATTATTATTATTATTTTTCACTCCCTCTCCTCCATACATGATATTGAGATTGGCATTGGTATTCTCACATATGTACATAATGTCAACAGCAGTGTTTCCTTCATTAATTCACCTTCCCCTAGACCACCTCCCTCACTCCACTGGGGTTTCTTCTTCATTATCTAAAGTCCCTTTTGTATCCCAATTACTCCCTAGCTTCTGCATAAGAGAGAAAACATATGACCCTTTACTTTGTGTGACTGGCGAATCTCACTTAACATAATGTTCTCCAGGTTCATGCCAAAGCACTATAGGGTATAAAGATGAATTAATTCAACACACCCAATGGACAGATAAGGAAACTGAGGATCACACAATTAAGTGATTTTCTTGATGCTGCACAGTTTGTTATCCACAGTCCTCTAGGGTCCTCACCTCCACCTAGCATAATGACATTGGGATCTGTTTGGGCTGTGCCCCTTCTAAGACAGAAAGTAAAGGTCCCAGTTCACTGGAGATATAAGCACTAGCCTCGAGTCCTCTGTGTCCCTGGGATACAGAATTCGTAGGGCTCTCCACATCCATCCACGGCCCCTCAGGATAGCATCTTCTCCTCACACTCTCCATGTCCCTGTGTTTTCACTAAGCCCGTAGTATGAGCCGTCCAGGAGGCAGCACGGCGGGCGAGTCCTTTGGTTTCCACAGAGGCAGTGCAGGTCAGTGGATGGAACCTTGTCTTGCAGCCCTGGGAATGCCCAGCTCCGCTCGATCCTCTCTCAACTCCCTGACCCCTCACCTGTCCACACTTTGGTTTTCTCACTACAAAATGATAATATCCTCCTTACAGATGGAACGATGTGATTCATTTTAAATGTGATTTAAGCTAACTTAATGCCTTCTCTTTTCTTCTTCTTCAGGAAATAAGAAAGGAGGCTCTGACCAGCGGCCAGTGGGACCCACTTTGTCCTGATGAGCAGGACGTGTCCTACCTCACCTATATACTGGCATCTCTTGGGAGTGGTCCACCCCCTTCGGGTTTTGCATCAATAATATGTCATCTAACAATAGTTCAAAACAACTGGTGACTGCAGCCCATTAAAATATTGCAATTCATTAGAATATGTTGTCTTTGGCTTTTGGGATGCGGAGAAGCGATCAAGCTGACATGCTCAGGACCCATGCGTGTGGCCGGCAGTACCCTCAGGCATGCTCAGTCAGCTGTCCACTGTTGCTGTGGGGACGCCTCCATCATACTCACAGGCAGTGGACCACGGTGCGCCCCTCCCTCCCGTCGTACTGTTCCTGCCACTTCTCCAACCGTCGGACCACTTTGAGCAGAGAGCGCTTGGAGGGGGGCGTGTCCCGGTAGGCAGGCCAGCCGATGTACTGGAGGTGCTGGACTATACGATACCCGTCCTGTGGCTGAGAATGGAAAGCCTGCTAGGGATATTGTGCTGGAATGCTTGGGGATGCAAGCCATCCAGATACCCAGAGGGCTGCAGCACAGTTTAACTGGGGTCTAAACCATGTCAGTCATGGGGAATGCCACAGACTATCCCCATACCTACCTCTACACCTTGATGCACATTGATTCTCCTTCCATTTCTACCTCGAAAACTCCTACTCAGTCCTCAAAACCCAATTACAATTTCCCTTTCTATAGGAATACCTTCCCCAACTCTATTTGGAAGAATTTTCCCTCTCTCTCTCTCCTCTCTCTCTCTTTCTCTCTCTCTCTGTCTCATATGTCTGAACATATCCCCATTAGATGGTGAACTCTGAGGGCAGAAACTGAGTTCTGTTCACCCTGAGCTCCCAGTGGAGACCAACAGTTGGCCCCCATTTCACAGATTATTAATCTGCCCCTTCCTCCCCAACACTCCTCCACTCAGCCAGTGAAGATCCTCATGAAAGCAACTATTTTTCATCTCCACATTTGCAGGGCTTAGCACAAAGCTTACAGGATCCAATGAAAGGCTGCATCCACGGGTGCCAACACAGTGCAGCACAGTGGGGAAGAGCTAATGTCTGGGAAGTTTTGTCTACATGCACAAGTGCATGAGGAAACAGGCAGATGGCAGGTTGGGTGTCGCTCTTTGCATCTGCGTCGGAGTCGCTGCCGGGGCTGAAGCTGGAATCGGCAAAGGCATCACTTCCCCAAGGAAGAGATTACCAGGAGAGCGTCACACAGACTTGGCTGTCTCTGTGGGATCCTCTCCCAGCAGCCTCCGTCTGTTCTGAGAAGGAGTGCGGCAGGCAATGGCGGCCGCACACTTACCCGAGCCATGTTACAGATGCGGAATATCCTGTGGATGATGTCCTCGTCGATGTCTGCGGAGACGAACTCCACCTGGATGGGACCATAGCAGCCAGAGGTCTTCTCAGGCCAGTACTGCATGCAGAGCTGGGACAAGAGAAGAGGTCACAGAGGAGGCCAAGGACGGGGGTGGGGGGTGGCAGCAGTGTCTTTTATCACTAAGCCTTTCTTATTATTGGCAGGACCCACTGGCCAGAGAGGCAGAACACGGTGTAGGAAAGTAGACTTAGTTTCCCCATGAGGGAGCAGTTGCCCACATTTTTGATATTGAAATGTCAAGGCTCCAAATACAGAAACACTGGGCTTAAAAATCTTTGCCAAGCCAGGCATGGTGGTGCATGCCAGTAATCTTAGTACTTGGGAGGCTGAGACAGGAGGATCGCAGGTTTATGGATAGCCTCAGCCACTTAGCAAGGCCCTCAGCAACTTAGTGAGACTGCTTAAAAATTAAAAAATAAAATAGGGCTGGGGGATAGCTCAGAGGTAGAATGGCCCTGGGTTCAATCCTCATACCAAAAAAAAAAAAATCGTTGCTATGGTGATTTCAAACCATTTGTTAGGCTTGCTATAGCTCAGCTTCCTCATCTGTAAAATGAAGAGAATAATATCTGCCTTGAAATGCTGTTGCAGGTACAATCTGGTTTTCTTTTCACCATGAACATTGTGGTGAACTTTCTCCCATTCCAGGAAAACCTACTATGTTCTTTCACAATCAGATCATGACTAGTTTTTAAAAATACATGTCCTGGCATCTGGCAGTCTTGGGTCCAAATCCAGGCTCTGTTGCTTATGAGTTTTGTGTTCTAGACCTTAGTTTTCTCCCATGTAAATTGGGGATAATTAAGCTTCCCTTGCACCATAAGAAAAGTTACCTGGTGTTGACAAAGCTTAATGAAGATCTTTCTAATTTTCTGGAATTTGGAATTATAGCTGGGAGCAATCAGCAGTGATTGCCCCTCCCTCTAAGACAGTGATTTTTAGCCAGAAGCTGTTTTGCCCTCTAGGGTACATCTGCCAATGTCTGCAGACATTTTCGATTGTCGCACTTGGGGACTGCTATAGGCATCTAGTGATTAGAGGCCAGGATGCTGCTAAACATCCCACAATGCACAGCATGGCTCCCCCGGGAGAATTATCTGGCTCCAAATATCAGTAGTACAGAGACTGAGACACCTTGGTCTAAGAACATAACTTGCTTATGGGTGTCATCTCAAAGCAAAACTGGTTGCCCCATTCCCTGTGTCTGCTGAGATGCTAGATGACTTCAGTTGGAGAAAGAATATTGAGGTGCAGGGGGTGTTGCTGTGGAAGGGCAAGGCATGCTCCCTCAAATTCCTGGCTTCCCAGGGGCACAGAGATGGCCTGCCCAGGTCTACTGGCCCCAGAGGAGAGCTGAGATTGGGGCTGCAGAGAGAGGAGAGCTGAGACTGGGTCACCCCAGCATTGGCAGAAGCCACGTGATCTAAAGACCATCAGAGAGTGGCCCAGAAGATGTAACTGAAACTCGTGAAGACCCAGCAAGGCTCCCATGAGCAGTTTGGGATTGAGCCTCTCATCAGTGGCCCACAGGAAACATGCCAACAAGAAGCTAGACAGACAGAGTGACCCTGGAAGCATGGTGGCTCCTCTGGGGCAGGGTATTCCTGGAGGGGAGAGATGGCTTCTGACAACCCACCCTAGAGAATCACATGCTGAAATGTGTCTTATTCTCTTCCTCCTCCAGAACTAGAGCCAGAGGGGAAGAGCAGGGAGGAGAGGGATGCAAGAGAGGGAAAAAATCATATCTCTTGCCTTCCTAACTGTGGGAGCCCCAAATTCTAGCTTAGGCGTAACATCATTGACTTACAGCAATGATCAGTGTACTATAGCCCAAAGGCCAGAGTCAATAGCTTTGTAAATAAAGTTTTATTAAAACACAGCTCTGCTGACTTGTTTACTGTTGTCAGTTATTGCTGTCATGCTGCAACTACACAGTTGAATAGTTCTGACAGAGACCACGTGGTCCGAGAAGCCTATAATATTTTCTGTCTGGTCCTTCACAGAAAAAGTCTGCAACTCCTGCTCTGTAGGACTGTTCTGAGGATAAAAGAGATAATCCATGTGAATAAAGCCCTTTGCACAGTACCAGGCAGGGAATAAGCACATGTTCTAGATTGCAAATAATTATTATTACATTGGTAATTCAATTACTATATCATCATTGCCATTTTATCATTACCAGTATACATATGTTCCTTGACCTATGATGGGGTTAGAGCCCCATCCATCCATTGTCACTTGAAAATATCCTAAGTCAAAAATGCATTTAATAATCTACCCTGCCAAACATTATGGCTTAGCAACCCAGTACCATGTACTGCAGAGCATCCGTTATTTCTCCTCGTATTCCCGTGGTTGACAGGGAGCTCACTACCGCTGCCCAGCAACAGGGCATCTCATGCTGCCTATCATTGACTGAGGAAGAGATCCAAATCCAAAATTGGAAGTATGGTTTCTACTGAATGCATATTACTTCCACAGCATTGCAAAGTCAAAAACTCCCAAGTCGAGCCATTGTAAGTTGAGAACCATCTGTCTATACATTGGAAGGATTCTTCTTACCTGCCCTCGTAAGTACGTAGCAAGGTTAAGTTGCCCAAGGCAATGGTGCCTTTCCTTCCCAGCGTCTCCATCAGGGGTTAATGGAGCATCTGAGGAAGGAGATGCGAGTGCGGGTGTGTGGGTGGGGAGGGCTGGTTGCAGGGGCCTCCACGGCTGGCCAGTCTGCTGCCACTGCTGAGCTGTGCAGTAATGACAGATCTACAATTTGAACTTCATTTCTCTTTGCCATTGGCTCTTCTGCCTCGCAACCTTCACAATAATGAGGGACTGGTGCAGATAAGTCAGTGGCTGGCCAGAGAAATTGGAATTAATCAGAACTATCCATTTAAAAAAAATAATTGCCTTTATCGCCTGCATTGGACATAGCCTTGCCAGAGTCTGTCTGCGATCCTGACAGGAGGTGCATGGATCTGAGGCATTGGGAAAGTGTATTACCCCCCGATATTTTCAGTCTGGAGTGAATGTGGAATGATTTGTCTCTTTTAATAAGATTTCCAGACCAATTTCTCAAGCTAATACCTTGAACAAGACTCCTATATTTAGAGACACTTCTCTGCATTTGATTTTCCAGGTCACTCTCCCATAATGCCCAGAGGGCTGGGGAAGGTTGCAGGGTCCTGCTAATCCTAAATCAGAGTCAGCCTTTCACTCGAGTTCCCTAATTTGTGAAGCCACAGCAGCAACAGTGTGGGTGACGTTCAGCCGGGTGATGTGTGGGCAGATGTGGGTTTGAGCTGCCAAGGATCATCAGGGTCTCCCTGTAGTGCAGGACCTTGCATATAATGTAGCCACAGGAAATGGGAGAAAGAAAAGGGAAGGGGGGTTAGCAAGCTACATGTCCTGTTCCCAGTGACCCTTTGGGGCTCAGAAATGATTCTCATCAGCAAGAAATATCCTCTCTGATTTAGCTCAAGATTGTCCTCATGTCCAAGTGAGCTGCTGCACCTGAACAACAGCCATCAATTTGGTCTTATGTATGTAGCATAGCAAAGGGTGAGAAAATGCACTGGGGTTCCTGCTTGGAGAGCCCTGGGTTCAAATCCTAGCTTTGTCAGTTTCTAGCTGACCCACTGGGCCAAGCCTTTTAGCTTCTCCAGTTCTCATGAGTGACTGTCAATTTTAATTTCTCCTAGTACAAGGACTGTATCTATTAAGCACTCAGTGTACATGAGCTATAATTACCAGGCAGTGTGGGAAAAAGTTACTCAAAATAAGATGGATAAAGGGAACAGAATTTCCCCTGTCCACTTTGTAGTCCTTATAAAAATTTATTTTTAGGATAATATCCATAGGACTGACTGTCCTTGTTGAGAGAATTCCTCATGGACCAACATCAGGTAGCCATGGAGACAGGAAGCGTCCTGCTGAGAAGGGACACTGTTCCACATGCCAGAGGAGAGAGACCTGTAAGTTATTCTTCAAGGAGACTCAGAAAATAAAAGAGGGAGGCTGGGAACATAGTAGATCCCATGAAAGGTAGAAGGTGACTCGATGTATCATGTGAGCCCTTTCCCAACCCACTAATTATTCCATAAATTTCGAATAGCATGTCCTGTGATCAGTGTCCATGGATTTCTTGGAAAAACCAGTGAGGAACTGAGCTTTGCTCCCTGAGTGACACTAATGAAACAGATACCACGTACGTGAAACACAGGAGCCAGACCCTGGGTGTGTGCACTTGGTGTGTGTGCATCAGCAACTTATGGAAATCTTGGAGAGAGGAGCCTTGGGGTTTCTTAAGACCCTGGAAGTAGGGGGGTTCAAGGATGCCAAGTGGGTTCTCTAAGATCAGAAGGATCTAGCTGACCGTGAGACCACACTTATATTCAATGCAGTTTTGCTATTTTCTTCTTTAGTTGGAAAAACCTGGAGTTTGTTGCCTGCAAGAATAGATTCATATTATTTAGCCTAGAGTCTGGATCAACTCTTATTTCCCACCTCATCTCCTAGTGTCCCCTGTCCCTTTACCATTGATCTGGGGAGGGGGCTGTTGGCCACAGGAGGGGCCTCACCACTGCAGATGTATACAAGTGGGGTGATGACCACACCCGGGTGGGGAAGCCAGTCCAGTTGTTCTGGTGACTTAGAAATGGCCACACTTCTTCCAGAAAAGCAGCGGGCTATTTATTGCCAGAATGAATTAAACCAAGCAGAAGCTGAGAAGCCTGTGTGTGCAGCCCTGGAACAGC
Source organism: Glis glis (assembly GCA_004027185.1). Taxonomy (NCBI): domain Eukaryota; kingdom Metazoa; phylum Chordata; class Mammalia; order Rodentia; family Gliridae; genus Glis; species Glis glis. The sequence goes on from PVJS01001714.1 coordinate 58,930, forward strand.
TGCCGTGTATTATTCCACCTAGTGATCTCCATCGCTGTTTGGACCATGAAAAGATGTCCTTCGGGGGTGCAAGTTCACGCGTGAGATATAACAAATGCAAGGTAGCTCCCCTCGTTAAACATCTTTTTCTTGCTGATGGAATCAGAAAGCTTGTTAGTCGCTGGAATAAACATGCTCTGATGAGTTGAATGAAAACTAGCAGATGGGCCTATTTTTGGAAAAAACAATTTGAAAGCCTATTTCAGAGCACCTTAGTTATGCCTTTTGTTAATTAAAAAATACTTTGATAAAATGGAAAGGCCAAGTAATATCATAGATTCAGAAATGAAAGACTCTGCCTAGCCAGATCCTTGAATTCATACAGGGGGAAAATCAATCCCGGGCCACCTAAAGGGGAAGCGAATTAGTATTTTAAAGAGAGAAATATAAAAAGAGTCATCTGAATTGGTTTTAAAATTCAGATCAGTGGTTATAAAATTCCTTTTAACAGATCATATAAAAATCTATAATTGGCTTTGACACTGGCCAGTTAAGGCAGACAGACTGTGGGAGAAGGGACCATAGGAAGCAAGGGACAGGGAGAAAGACACACAGACAGTAGAAATCAAAGCACGTCCTCTTACACCCCTCCTCAGCCTCTTGGCAGCCCTGTAGTGATGATGCAATCCCCATGTGGCAAGTGGAAACTTACTCTTAAAACAGCTGAATCTGAGTTTGTGTCTGGGAACAAGGTTGGGGGTCTAGGGTGATACCTACCGGAGTGTGGTGAGATGAGAGGCAAGGCTCAGGGGTCAGGAATCAGCGGAATTTTACAGCTGAAAAATGGGGCAATCTTTGGGAAGGGGGTGGAAGAGCTGTGAAGGGAGGAGGGAGAGGAAGCAGATAGGAAGGAAGTGGTTTGGGCAGTGGGTTTGGGGAAGATGTGCTGCTGTGGTCCAGCCGAGGAGGCAAGGCAAGGTTTAAGAAAGAGGATGTGTGATGGCCAACCTTTAGTCACACCATTGCGGGGACATGAACTTCATACTGCCCCCACTGAAGCCCCAGCTAGAACCTGGGAGTGGATATTGGAATAGGGTCCCTTTATTCCTCCAAATCTTGCAGGTGTACGCTGGCTTTTCCCATAGGATGGGGAATAAGGAACAGAGCCGATTTTATTTAAATCTGTAAAGATAGAGGGACCTTGGCTGACATCTGGGTTATACTAATATCTTTTTTAAATATACTTTTATTGGTGCATTGTAATCACACATCCCAATAAAGTTCAGAGCGACAGGGACATACATGCACACAGCACTTAGTGAACTTTACCCTCATCCCGTCTCACTCCCTCCTCTTCCCCAATACATGATACTGAGACTGACATTGATAATTCTGCATATGTACATAGAATCAATGGAAATGCTTCCTTCACCTGTTTTCCCTCCCCTCCCCACCTCCCTTCCCTAGACCCCCTCCATTCCTTCATTGGGGTTTCTCCTCCTTTATCTGGAGTCTCTGTTGTATCCCAGTTTCTCCCTAGCTTCCACATAAAAGAGAAAACATACAATCCTTCACTGTCTATGACTGGATAATCTCACTTAGTACAATGTCTCATCCCTTCCATTTTCCTTCAAGTGACATAATTTTGTTCTTTATGGCAGAGTAGAATTTTGTTGTGTGGGGGTTATACTAGTCTAACAGAGGATGGCATTGAGACTTGGAGGAGTTAGGAAACTGGCCCAGGGCGGTACAGTATATAAGTGGCAAGGATAGAACTCAGGTCTCTTGGCCCCAGAATTCCTGTTCTGCTGTTATCCCCACTATTCTAGTGAGGGCAGAGACAGATGCAGCCCCTTGCCAAGTCAGACCTGAGGCTGCCGAGACACAGAGCTGGGCATTCTGTGTGTGTTGCTAGCATATTGGGATGAGTTTTCACAAGAGGAGATGAATATGAGGATATCAGTCCTTGCTATTTGCCCTGCAGGTACAATGATGGCAAAAAAATATCTCTGAAATATCACCCTGCTTTTCTTCTGGCAGAAGGAAGAGCTTGCGTCTCTCGCTTCCAGACACCCTCACTTCCGTGGAAATGCATCAGAGCCTTCCCCTTAGCTTTGGCCCCACCTTTCCACCTGGATTCACATCACCCGAGTTCTCAGGCTTTCTGCAGTGGGGGTCTCAGGAATGGGCAATCCAGCTTTTATATAAGCTATGGTCTCTAGTTTGTTTTAAAATAAAGAGGCATTCCTGCCCTCTCTATACACTGGGGTGCCAGCAGATCCATGATAATTAGGCACCCAGGTAGCCTGGGAACCTGTCATTAAATGATTGTGGACATCTTCATTATCCCTGGCAGAAGCCCGAGAAAAAGTCAGTGATGGGCTATGACCGTATTCAAACCCCTCCTCTACTTCAGCCTCGGTTTCCCGATCTGTGATGTAAGATCAGTGTATTCCAAAGTGGGGTCTGTAAAGTCATCAGGAGATACCAATGAGTTATCTCCAATGTCTTTGACAGCCAAAGGAGGATGGTGCTGTTGTCCTGGAGGGGAGGACCCCACGTCTCCGGCTTTGGGCATCTCACTATGTCAGTTCTGCAGATGGCTCGTTGGGACAGTTACATCCATGGAAAAATGCAAGAAGAGTAACTCATCATTACTTAGTAAATACAGTTTGGGAAATAACAGATTTCAAAAGAGTGGCTCCATGGAGAGAGGACGTGGGAGATATCGAAAGGCATTTGGAGGAAACTTGGATTATAAAATCTCTAAGATTTAAATGAGATGAAGGGAGCTTCCTAGAATTAATGACAAGTAAAATAATGAGAAACTCAGGAGACTCCAAGTGTAACCAATATAATCAATCAACAATACTCAAGGGAACTGAAGCACGGGCTCTGCTGTGGAGGCGACCAAAGCGAGGCTGTGTCCCACTGACCCCCACACCCGGCGCCAAGTGGACAGAGTGGCCATTTCCTGCTGGAATCCTCCACAGCTGTCCACAGAGCTTGAGGGAGGAGTGGCGTGTCCTTGGACGCCATGTCCTCCTCCCTCTCTTCTGCTTCCTGGTCCACGTCACCCCGCTGCTCTAGGGTCTGGCTGTGATGCTTCTGGCTAAGGACGATTTCACCCTGACTGATGCAAAAGAGAGCCTGAAAGGGGGCGTCACTGCGCCTGAATGCTACTCCAGGGATGAGTGTTGGGTGCTTCTTTTGTCTGTGTAGTGTCTCGGTCTGTGCCTGGCACAGGATAGACTCTAGGTAAATGCATGATGATGAATGAATGATTGGTGAGGCCCAGGAAATGTGGTTCTGTGTGTGTGTGTGTGTGTGTGTGTGCGCGTGTGTGTGTGTGCGCGTGTGTGTGTGTGCGCGCGTGTGTGTGTGTGATAGTGTGATACTGGGGATGGAAACCTCTGAGCTACACCCCCAGCTCTTATTTTATTTTTGGAAACTGGGTCTTGCTAGATTACTGAGAGTGTCGCTAAGTTGCTGAGGCTGGTCTCAAATCTGAGATCCTCCTGTCTCAGCTTCCTAAGTACTGGGATTACAGGCATGCACCAGCACACCCAGCTTGGAAGCATAGTTCTTTACCTTTAAAAGACATCTCTCTGGGTTGGCAGCACTGCCCACGCTGGTGATGTGGACCTCTGCCTCCTGCGTGGCTCTCCGCATTCCGCTTCCTCTTAGCTCCTGAGGCCTCTGAATTTGGACTCTGATTGTGACATAGACTTCTCCAGCTCAAACCACTTCCTGGCTGATATCTGGTGCCTACTCTGGCTTTTGTCTTCATTTCGGCCTCATGCTCTACTCTGTTCTGATTCCTTTTCCTCTGGGTCTGAATTTCTGATTTCCTTTTCCTATGGTTGCTGTAATGAACCGACACACACTCGGTGGCTTAAAACAATACAGATTTGTGATCTTGCAGCTCTGGAGTCAGAATTCTGGAATGTGTCTCAGGGGGTCATGATCCAGATGCTGGCACAGCTGCATTCCCTTCTGGACTTTCCAGGAGAGAACCCATTCCTGGCCTCCTCTGGCCTCTAGACAGTGCCTGCATTCCATAGCTGTCACTGAATCTCTTCAGTGTCATTTCTTTGTCACAGCACCATCCACTGACTCTGTCCCACATGCTTCTCTCTCTTGAAAACCCTCACAGTGGTCTTCCACATCAAAAGATCCCCCCCTCCTTCTCCTACTGGGGATTGGACCCAGGAGCATTCTACTTCTGAGCTACACCCCCAGTTCTATTTTATTTTTTATTTTGAAACAGGGTCTCATTAAGTTGCTGAGGGTCTAAGTTGCTGAGACTGGCTTCAAACCTGTGATCCTCCTGTCTCAGCCTCCTGAATACTGGTTTACAGGTGTGTGCCACCACCCCTGGCTTGCAGTCTCTTTTTAGCAAGTATAATAACATGTCCATAGGATTAAGATGTGGACATCTTTGGGAGGCCATGATTCTGTCTACCACATGGCCTATCTGTGGCTAGCCTGGAGGAGCTCCTGAGCTTTCTGAATGCTATAGTGAGCATCTTTCTGGTGTCTGCTCCCCATGGACTCTGGTTCATCCACAGAGCCCACAAAGATGAAAGAGACCTTGTCAATGCTATTAGATGTGGTTGCAAAGTTTCTTTCTGATGGGTCTGGAGAACCACAGTGTCTTGCTGGTTGTCATGGTTCTAGGACTTTGCCCCACTAATCTAGCCACAGGGTTTTAGAGCTCTAATGAGTTAGAAAAATATCTAGGGTTGAAGGCAGAAATTTTCAAGTGTTCATCATGAGCCCTCATTGATCATAATTATCTTTGAAAAGCAGCCACTATGGAAAACAGAATATTTGTGGCTGGGGATGGTGATGGAATGAAGTCGTGTAGGAATCTGAGTGGAGGCAGACGGATTTGGACAGCACTGCAGGAAAACGCAGCACTCTGAGAGCGCACATCCTCCCCCTTGTCCTTATTTTGCTGCACACTGTAAGCAGCTTGCCCAACCCCCACCATGAGCCTGAACCGTCTGTGGGATGGGGTATTGGTCCTCTCAGGGACAATCCAGTGATGCTCAGCACCCAAGGCAGGACTGTCCGTGTTGCTGGTCTGGCCGGAGCCGTGGGCTGCCTTGGCAGGAGCATGTTGGCGGGCAAATGTTGATGCCACTTCAAAGATCCGCCCCTCCAGGTGCCGAGGGCAGCTTTTCTGATGCTCACGCTGTGTCATTGTTTATTTTCGCAAGGCGCCCAGCTGCTGTGGTGATGATATTTATATCAATAAGTACTCTATTCATCTGTGGATTTCTGAGATACTTGCCAGCTGCATATGGCAGCCAACCTCGGGGTGCTTCTGAGCCTGATGTTTTTGCATTTAGAGACTAAATTCTCAAAGGCTGCACCAACATCTGGGGCTGAAGGCTCCTTCCTTTTCCCAGGACCTGCCCCGAAAGGGGGCGATGAAGCCAATGACCTTCACCCTATATGTTTCAAAGTAAGAAGAGTTCTTAGAAACTCTTCTTCTGAGCCTGAGCTCCGGTTTTGCAAAAAGGATGTTAGCGAAAGAAAAGAGCAATTGGGCTTTCATAGGCCTTGCTTCACTTCTGCCTCGTGGAGGTGTTTTCTTTCTTTCTTTCTTTTTTTTTTTTTTTTTTTTTGCGGTACCGGGGATTGAACCCAGGGGCATTTTACCTCCAAGCTATTCCCCCGGCCCTATTTTTTATACTTTATTTTGAAACCGGGTCTCATGAATTTGCAGAGGGCCTCACTAAGTAGCTGAGTCTGGCCATGAACCCGGATCCTCCAGTCTCACCCCCCAAGTACTGGGGATTACAAGCGTGCGCCACCACGCCCGGCTCGTGGAGGTGTTTTCTGTTTTTCTTTTTCAGGCAAAAGAATAGGTATAAGTAATGATGGTTTCTGATTCTAGACCTCTGCAGAAGTCTGTTTTACGGGCATGCGTTTACTTTCCTAGTTATCTCAGTTTCCAGCCTTCCATTGTATAGACCCCAGCCCTTGAGGTTGCCCTGATTCCTCTTTGCTTTCACATTGCATATTCAACCCGTCAGGATATTTTGTTGGCACTACCTTAAGGATATATTATCCAGGACCCACGCCATTGCCACCACTCTGGTTCAAGCCACTGTCACCTGACACCTATTTACTATAGGAGCCCTTCTCTGTTCTCTCTGTTTCACTCTCTCCCACCAAGAATCTATTCTTGACCCAGCAGTCAGAGGGATGCTTGCAAAAAGAAGGCAACCAGTCAAATACTGGGAGGGAACTTAGGGAGGTGGGGAGTGAAAAAATGAGAATTGAGGAAGGGAACTGCTCAAATACGATTACGTCCATACAAGACAGTTTCACTACTAATCTCACTAACACGTATGGAGAGGATGGAAGGGGAGTGCGAGGAGCTTACTGAGGGGAATACACCAAGCAATGTGTTCACGTATGTGTATCGCTTTGAATCTCTGATGTATAATTACATTGCACCAATAAAAAAGTATAAAAAAGCAAATTGCAAAAAATAAATAAAATAAAAAATAAAAAGAAGACAGATTATGCCACGACTGTGCTTATAGTCTGCTGGCTGCTCCCTTGTTTCTTGCAGAGTGAAATCCCACATTCTTTCTATGACCTCCAAGGTCCTCCATGACCTGGCCCTATGAGCACTCTGACCCCCCCATCTGCTGCTCCCCCATTCTTACTCTCCTGCTGCCCCAGCAGACACTTCGATGTTGCTCAATGGCCCCAGGTACGTGCCCACGGCATGGCCTAGGTGCAAGTTGTTCCCTCTACCTGGGACAGGCACAGGGATTTCTCTCTCACCTCCTTCATGTCTGTGTTCAATATTCTCCTCTCATAGGGCCCGGCTTGATCACCCTATTACAAGTGCACCCTGCGCCCCAAATCCAGCCTTCCGATCTCTACTGCACTGTCCTCTTATTTGTCTTTTTCCATGCCCCTGCTACCTCCTAACATAGATTAAATGCATTATAGAGCGCCCCTTGTTTTCCCCCTTTAGAGTAGACAGTGCATGAGAGATGGGGATTTTCTCATTTCATCTTGTTTGTTGCTCATGATGCATTCTAACCACCTACAATAGCAACAGCAGATGCTCAACGAATGTGGGTCGTGTGAAAGAAAGGGGTGTCTCCTGAATGTCCCTCACATTCACTTTCATCCTCTTCTCCTCCATTCTTCTCCTTGCCCCCCCACCTTCCTGCCTCTCCATTTTGGCCATTTTGCTTCCCCCAGACACCTGATTGCCCAGACCAGTCCCCTCCCAAGTGCCAATGCGTCCTGAAGCTTGTGGACTTAGACTCTGGACACGTTTTCACATCTAGTCCCAATTCTCCTGCCTTCTGGCCATTTCCTCGCTCAGATCTCCCGTTCATTTTCTGCACTCATGACATTTTCTTCTCCAATCTCTGGTTTCTGGATTTGTGCTCCAGTTTTTTCTCTTCTTTGGTCCTAGACCCTTCCTTCCTTCCTTCCTTCCTTCCTTCCTTCCTTCCTTCCTTCCTTCCTTCCTTCCCTCCTTCCCTCCTTCCTTTTTTCCTTCCTTCCTTCCTTGTAGTGGGGATTGAACTCAGAAAAATTCTACCTTTGAGTCACACCTCCAGCCCTATTTTATTTCTATCTTGAAATGGGGTCTCACTAAGTTGCTGAGGATCTCACTATGTTGCTGAGGCTGGCCTTGAACCTGTGATCCTCCTGTCTCAGCCTCCCAAGTAC
>PVJS01001714.1:66727-93411 GCA_004027185.1 Glis glis
CTTCCTTCCTTCCTTCCCTCCCTCCCTCCCTCCCTTCTTCCTTCTTTCCTTCCTTCCTTCCTTGATACTGGGGATTGAACCCAGGGGCATTCTACCTCTGAGCTACACTCCCATCCCTCTTTTATTTTAAAACAGGGTCTCACTAAGTTGCAGAGGGCCTCACTAAGTGGCTGAGGCTGGCTGCCCACCTGCGATCCTCCTATCTCAGCCTCCCAAGTACTGAGATTACAGGCTTGTGCCACCACACCCGGCTTAAGAAGGGTTTTCTAACTGTGCTCCCAGAAACCCCAGGATTCCACGAAGGTATCCAGAGTGACCGACGCTCTGGGGGCCACCAAGAGAAGATGAAAGACTAGTGTGGATGAAGCCCCAAATCCTTGCCTCCTGCATCAACATGACCAGCTCTTGATCATACCTCTTTATACATTGGGTTTGCATGAAAGTTTTCATCCGGAGAAAGAGTTTTGTGGCTTACCAAGTACAAGTCTGATGCTTACAACACTGCAGTCCAGGGCCCAGGCTCCTGAGCCTGACATGGGGAGCCCTCTCCAAGCTGGCCCTGTTGCCTTTTCCAGCCTCACCAAGCTCTTCTCTGTATATACCCTGAGCCCCAGCTATGCTGGAACAGAAGCTTTTCTGCAAACAAGCCTACGTGGATCCACCCTCTTTCCTTTGCCCCTGGCTGCTCCCTCTGCTTGGAATGCATCTTTCCTGCTAGTTCATGCCCCACAAGCCCAAATCTCCCCATGTCTTCTTCAAGGTCAGAGTCACCTTCTTTTTGAAGTCTTCCCTCACCCTCTAGGCAGAGTTAATTGTTCCTCCTTTCTGCCAAACACTCCACCCTTGACCTCCATTATAGCAAGTCCATGCGAGGTTGGGATGGCTTGCTCATCTGTCTCTCTAGTAAGACTGTGAGCTCCTGGAGGGCTGAGACTACAGCTCAGACCCATTTGAGAACGTTTTTATATTCCCACCCAAGGGCCTGCTCAAGACCACTATTCCTACAGGAGTGTCAACTTACCCTGACTTCAAGGCAGAGAAAGCATGGCTTTTCAAAAATTGAAACATCATTTTTTTGTGGTACCAGGGATGGAACCCAGGGGCATTCTACCTCTGAGCTACACTACCATCCCTATTTTATTCTTTTTATTTTTAAACAGGGCCTCACTAAGTTGCTGAGGCTGGCCTCGAACCTACAATCCTCCTGTCTCAGCCTCCCAAGTACTGGGATTACAAGCATGTGCTACCATGCCCAGCTCAAAAACCATTTTAATCTCCTCCAGCCCAAAATCACTGCCCTGCCATGGAGGCTCCGGAAACTGTCCGAAGACACGTGTCCTGTGACCTGAGTATGAGCATGTGTTTTAGGCACATGATGACTGGAGATACCAGACCCAGAAGTGCTAAGGCATAGAACCAGGGTTCGGTGGGGTGGTCCATGGGCCAAGACTCCCAGGTTCAAGCTCCAGGCTCTGCCAGTACGAGCTGCATGGCAGAGACGCCAGGGTGGGTGGGCGTGGCCAGGCACCAGGTATTCTTCAAAGCGGCAGGTGTTCAGTGATGGGGAGGTGGCCTCCTGCCTCTGTAAGCTTTGTGTGACTTAGAGCAAGACCCCAACCAGTGCCTGGGGTGTGAAGCAACAGAGTCTGCCCCTGGAAGGGGTGAGCGTGGGTGGACAAAGCTCATGGGGAGTCACTGCTGGGGGTCTTAGGGTAGGGGGTCAGCAGGAGACTTCTTGCCTCTGTGGGCAGCAGAATAGGTTTTCCTGGTACCCAACGGCAAGCCTACCATGGTCTGCCTCCATGTCTGGATCTTTTAAAAGGAAGCTCCCCTGACCCACCTGGGCCCACCAAGGGCAGCTGCTGGGTCTCCTCCTACCTGGGCAGTGTCCATCTCGTTCAGCATCACCACGGAGGAGCAGTTATAATCAAAGACCAGCCTCCAGAAGTCTGCCACGGTGTTTGGTAGAGGGTGTTGGGTGACCACGAAGGCAGCGGGCTGCTTGTGGCTCTGACAAAGCAATGACACAGGCTTTGTAAAATACATATCCGCCAGTGATATTCTGATGATGATGAGGCCCGCATGGCTGCCAGAGGCCCTGAGCCTGCCAAACAGATTTCACAAAGCACCTGCCGGGTTCTGTTATCTCTCAGTGCCCTGGTGACAAAGGGGACCTACTCATAATGAACACATTCTCCTCCAAACTAAGACATTTCATTAGGAAAGTGTCACTCGGATGGGGATTATCCAAATAAATTATTTATGTCTTGGAGCTCAGCAAATAATCATCATTACAATATGAAATGAAAGATTCTGGATGCAGATTTGCTGCTCTGCTGGCCAAGACACCTCTGGGATATGAGGGCTCAGGGCTCTGCTGAGTCCCTGTGCCCGGGATGTTAGGGAGGGGTTGGACTGGTCTCCAAGAGGCTTATACTGCAAGGCTTGCTCCTGCTGGAGTAAGAGCTGAGCTGCCCTGGCAGAAGGGAGACATTGTGTCCCACAGTCAGTGGGGCAGTGGAAGGTACCCAGGTATTAGAGTCAGGCAGACCTGAGGTTCAAACCCAGCTTTGCCACTTTTAAGTTATGAGTCATGCATTCATCCATTCATTCATTTATTATTTATTATTCACCCATTTATTCATCCATTCATTTATTCAAACTACATTTCTAGCATGTCCTTTGGGGGAATGAGGGAGTGCTAAACATTGGTAAGTTATCAGATGGTTGCAAAGCTCAGATTCTTTATCTGCAAAATGGGAATCATAACTCCAAAGGGATGGTGGTCAGACAACTGAATGAAATTTGCATGTGAAAAGACCAGCAAGCAAGAGATTGACTGTGAGCCCACTGGCAGAGAGGAAACACCCCTGACTTTGGTTTGCATCCCAGGCACCAGCACTGTGGCTGGAAAACACTAGACACCATGCAGCTCCAGAGAAGATATGAATTAATGCAGTCCATGTTACAAATAGGGGGGCAGAGGTCCAGAGAAAAGGGCTGTGTGAGTCTGGGAGCTTCATCTGGGCTCTGCTTATCACATCACCTTGTGAGAAGGTGTTTGGAAAGATTGGGGAGCATCTCTACTCCATCAGTGGTTTGTGAGACCTGAGAAATAGCCCACGTTCTCAACGAGTTCTCTTGGGAGATGGTTCCTGGGGTAGTTGCAGTGGTTTTCAGTGGAGTCATAAGTTAGAAGGAAATGGGGAGGGAAGAGGGGCAAAAAGCAGGGCAACAGGAGGAAAACGTCTTGCAGATGTGGACATCGTGCAGACATTAGGAGACCTGTCTTTCAAGGGCCTCTGCTGGCCAGTGATGGTCAGGACTGGGAGGGCAAGCCACTGAGTTGCTCAAAACCCAAACTCTCCAGTCATAGACAGCAGTGTCTTGGAGCCACGTCTAGATCTGGAAACGTATCTAGGCTTCAGAGACAGCAGACATGGGACTCAGGTTCTTGGCTCTACTTTTTCTGAGCTAGTTGACCTTGAGCAAGTGATGGAAATCCTCTGACCCTCAGTACCTCTCTGGAAATGGGAATGTGGATACCCAAAAGCAGAATGAGACTCTATAAGTCCAGGGCCGACATGGTGCCCAACACTCAGGGAATGTTAGTTTTCTTTCCTTTTTTGCTGTCTCTGTGATAAATGCTCTATTAGGCCAGCACGCCTGACAAAGCCTTATCTGAAAATATGTTCAAGATCCGTGCTCCTGCCGGGTTTCAGGGATCAGCCAGCAATCCATTTCATGGATAACATCATCCTTTACCAGGGGAAACATTAAAAATTAACCCAGAGGACTTCATATTTTTCTGCTAGAGGCAAAGCTGCTATGGTTACCAGATAATGCACAGACTGAGCTGGAATACAGATAAGGACTTTTTTTCTAAACATAAAAAAGGCAAAGGCCCCGATGATGGCTCACAGGAGAAATGCTCTGTGGACAAAAAGAACACAATCAGAATCAGAGCTTGGCAGAAGGCATCTGACTCCAGGCGGCATCTAACCGACTAAGCAGAGGCCAGGAGCTTGTTTGATCCTTGCTTGGATGAAGAAGGCAGGGAGAAGGTGTTGGGACAATTGGGGGTCAAAGCTAGGAGGAACTTGGAAATGCAGGTGCACCCTTAGACCCCATCTCTCACCATCTACACCTGCACACACACACACACACACACACACACACACACACACACACACACACTGACATTGACCTTGGAGGGCCCTAAGCTAATGCCAGAGGTCTTCTCTCTACTTCCAGCTGTGTGATCTGATCAAGGCAAGGCTCCCTGTGTCTGGATCTGCAACTAGGATTTTCATGGAGGATGTCAACACCTGTGGACAGAAGCCAGGGCAGGTCTCTTGAGAGAGCTGCCTCCAATATGTAAGACATTGGAGAGAAAGTTCGAGAAGATCAGAGGTTGGAGCAGTGGTTGGTTTTGCTCCCAGGAGAGAGCTCCCCACGTCCCTGAGTGTTTTGAGTGAGGTGGGAGGGTCACATGTGCTAAACGGATATCATTTCAAACATGGGGTTGGGAGGGGACCTGGAAGAGCTCATCCCCAATCAGGCAAGTGTGTTCTTGGTTCTGAGCCTCATGAGGCAAGAGGTTTGCATCTTACTGGAGCAAGAAAACTGTGAGGAGGCCCAGGAAATGAAATCTAGAGCGGGAGTCAGGAGCCCTGAGTTTGGCTTTGACACTAGTTCCCTGGGTGACCTGGAGAAGGTCTCTTTCTCAATCTGGACTCAGTTTCCTCTTCTGAAAAATGCATGGATGGAACTGGATGGTCCATGGTTCCAGTCTCCTGCAAACACTTCTACATCTTGGAGGCAGGATTGATGGTCACCAGAAGTAGCAGGAAGACCCAGGGTGAAGCGCACAAGGCAAAGGCATGGGGCTACTGGGACAAGGGCATGGCCCTGATCCCAAGCCACGGCAGGTGGAATGCCCTTCCTGGACCTGGTGTCCAGAAAGCCGGCAGGTCAGAGCAAGGAGAGGCTGGCTGGTGGGGTCAGGACCCTGGGGTCCAGCCACCACCTTGGGAAGAAGCTCTTCTCTGGAACACCAGGCAGGAGCTTTCTGTCAGGGCTCAACTTACATCCATCAGTGCCGCATTGATGTAGTTGCTGGACTCTCCATCCACTGAGATGAGGAAGGGCAGGCAGCGGTCCAGAGGCAGGACATCCATGCTCCGATTCTTATCATGGTTCCGGGGCAGGAGCCCGATGCTGCAGTCCTCGGGCCGGACACGAGGCGTTACGATATTCAGTGTCTGTGGGGCACAAAGGCAGGTAGTTAGGCACTGCTTTGATGGTTGCCCCCGAGCAGAGGAGACCATGATGTTCCAGTTTAGCCTAACTCACTTATCTCCACCCTCCAAGACTGACCCTGCTGTCCCCTTCCTGGGACCCAGGCCTGGTCCACAGCAGTGATATCCCTTCGTATCCTGCTCACTGTTATGGGAATTGTGAGCTGAGAGCCTGTGCCAGGGGCCATGTGACACCTTCAAGATGCCAAGGCTGCAGGGGCAGCATGCCCACATACAGGCTCAGACACGAGCTGCCAACACCTGCCAACCATTTGAACTACGTTGTTCAACTCAGCCAGCAACACGTTAAAGGATGAGCCAGCCAGAAGGGCATATGGCGGGGATGGGGGTAGGGAATCCCTAACGAGTGTTAAACATCACTTGAAGTGTCATGGAATGAGGGAAATGATTAAGCAACACTCTTCTCAGAGAGAGACAGAGAGCTGTGTGAGGATGGAAGGATGTTTGGATGAGCTGCTCGAGGTGGGTGAGAGACCCCCAAGGCACAAGCTCTAGCAGGTCTGAAAATTGCAGGGCTGTGCTCTGCAGAGTTAAGTCTTGTCATTTAGGATCAGAGCTGCCCCAGCCAATAGACCTGATGCTGTGTGCAATGACCAGGGTTCTGTGTCTTCCATTCTTCCATCCTTTGGCGCCCAGTCTCTGTTCTAAATCAATGACTATTTGTCTGAAAGAGAACTCAAGTATTGGTCTGGCTGGGTATGGGCCCATGGAACCCAAAGCCCAGGATTTGCCCAAGGGCTTGAAGCAAGTCCTGGAACTACTTTGCTTTCTTCTGCCTGGTTCTCAGCTCCTGTTGCCCAGGTATGACCCTGGCACTGGCTTTGGGATGAAGGGCTGGACTCTAGCTTTCTACCCAGTGGTTCATGTCCAGGTTTCTCAAACCCAAGTTGTCACAATTCTCACCATCTAGGTACCAAGGCGTGGATCTGCTATGCCTGAGCTGTGCTGGGATGGTGCTTCCCAAAGTTTAATGTGCATACATCTAAATCAGCCAGAGATCCTGTTGCAAGCTTTTATTTGGTAGGTCTGGGTGGGGTCCAAGATTCTGCATTTCTGATAATCTCCCAAGTGAAGCCAATGCTGCTGGTCTCTAGACCACACTTTGAATCATAAGGACCTACTGAAAAAGTACTGAGAAAACCTGGGTCTGTTCAGGGATAAAGAGGCATGAAACTCACACTTGCATTATATGAACTTGTCTCTCTCTAGCTGGAAAAGAACCTGGGCTAAGACTAAATAATCAACAATGGAGACAAGAACTAAATGGGGCCTCAGTTCAAAAACATAAGCATAGTTAAAACAAGCCTCCTACAGTCACTGAGTGGTTGGTTAGTTGTTGCTCATGGCTGTGCATTTGACACTTTGGGATGCATTCTGTAGCTGCTGGTGCTGTGGACTGAAAGCACACAGACATCTTGATTCTCACAGAGAAAGTCCCACAAATGTGCACAGCACCACCAAAGTTGGATGGGTCATGTCTCTGTACTGAGCGTTTGTGATCTTCCTCCTCCCAAATACATATGTTCCCATCCTAACTCCCCAGTGTGATGGAGGAGGTGGGGGGTCTGTGGGAGGTGACTAGGTCATGAGAGTGGAGCCCTCCTGAATGGGGTGAATGTCCTTAAAAGAAGAGACATGAGAACTGGCTTCATTTCTGCTCCCAAGGTATGAAGCTACAACAAGAAGGTGGCCACCCACAAAGAAGGTGGCCTGAGCCCTCCCCGGACACCAGGTTTACCAATAGCTTGATGTTGAACTTCCCAGCATCTGGAAATGTGATAAATGAAAACCTATTGTGTAAGCCACCCAGTTTATGGAAATGTGTTATAACAGCCCAAACTGACCAGAGATAGTCCCCAAGTCTAGGATTTGCCCATACCTGAAACTCGTCTTTGATCTGGCTGGAGTTGGTCTGGGGGTCCAGCCTGCTGATGTTGTAGTAGAGCGAGCGGAACTCACACACAGGGATGGCGGTGTTGCCGCAGAGGCACGCCTCCAGGATGGCGTCGTGCACAAACACATACTGCTCCTGCACAGTCAAGGGGAGAGGGAGGAGGGCACCAGGTAAGGACAGTCGCCTGGGCGTTTGTTGTCCACATTTAATCTTGAGGCTGTGCATGATTTATATTGCAGAATCCTTCCTCTTTTTATCCTGTAACCCAAAGGGCCAACTTTCCATGTTTCATAGCGATTGCCTGAGCTGTGGTGTGCTTTGTTCCTTGCATAAAATTGAACAGCAGTCACTGATAAAAAGGAGAAACTTCTGGGCATACTGTAGCAAGTGCTCTTGGTGTCTTGCCTGCATCCCTTCAGTTTTGACCTTTACCTGCCAGACGTGGCTTGCTGCAAATAGCCTGTGATTCTCTGCCGAGGGCTTTCTTCCTCGTCCCAGGAGCACACTTTGGCAGGTAAGTCAAAAGGGCCCAGGAGTTAGTGCCCCAGGAAGGAGCCTTCAAGCAATGACTGATGGAGAGCTGGAGATGAAAATCCACGTTCCCTCTCCCCTTCACAGGAGTAAGTTGGAGACGCATGATCCACCCTGTGTCTCAGAGTTCCCCAGCAGGCTTGGGCTCCAGTTGTCTACAGTGTTTAACAGTCTCATTAAACACCTTCCTTTCTTCCTTTCTGCTCAATTCCCTCCTTTCTCTAGCTCACTTTCCCACTCACCAGTGTGTCTCGGGACCACCTCCCAAGTAAACTCGGTTTGCCCAAAGTCTGTCTCAGGGTCTGCTCCTAAAACATGTACCATCCCTTCTCTCATCCCAATTCTTTGTACCTGCTATTCTCTTCTGGAACTCCACTCCCCTTTTCTGTACTTCCAGTGTTTCATTCCTCCTGGAAAGCCTTTTCTAAATCCATCAGGCAAAAGTTGTTATTACTTCTAGGTCCTTGCTAAGTGTTTGTGGAGTGACCTTTTCCCTGCAAACCTTGGCCTATATGTCTATATAAAGTGCTTATGTGGATGTATTGGGATACATTTGCATTTGAATATGTCTTCCCACCAGACAGTAAGGACCATGTGTCTGACTCCACCCAGTGAGCCTTTCTTATGCATGCATGTCCCTGGGAGTGGATAAAGCAGTCCTCTTGGTTCTGGTTCTAGAAGCCTCAGTGAGTCAGCTCAGAGCCTGCAGCAGGGTCCTGTGTATCTGAACCTATCAAAGGAGGCCTTCCCTGCAGATCTGGGTGCAGGGAGAATACTGTTCCCAAAGCCATGGTGACTTCCCTTCCCAGGGTGGGTGGTGTACAGCTCTCTATGTGTCCCAGCTCTGCCTGAGCACCTGCAACCCTCTCTAGAACCAGAAGGTGGGCTCATTACAGGAACAACAACCCAAGGCATGGAGGAGTGGGACAGGCAGAAAAGGTTGCTTATCGAGAGAGAGTGGTTCAGGGCAAAGAGCAGGGGCCTTGGGGTACCATGATGGCTCGTTCTTCTGTAATATGGCTGTGTGAGATCTTGGAGACACTATCTGTCAGTTTCTTCTTCATGGATAAAATGGAGATGTTAGTAGAGGCTTCACCAGAGGTAGAAACAATATCCTCAATATAAAAAAATGCACATTGCCTGGCTTATAGTAGGTGCACAACTACTGTGCACTTCCCCTGTAGGCTCTTGAGCTGGACAGAGGTACCTGAAGGTCCGTCTACCCTGGAGGGCAGGGGCTGTGTATTATCTCTCTTGAAATCCCCAGCATCTGGCTCAAGTACTCAAGAACTTTGATGATTAAGCCATTTCCTGCAGAGACTGAATGGATGCTTGGCACACAGTAGGCCTTCCATGAATACTAACTCCTCCCTTTTCCTCTCTACTCCTTCACCCAAGGCTGGAATACTATTCAAAGAATCCCGACAGCGGCCATTCAGTCCCTGCTTGGATGCCCTCAGAGATGGGGAACTCACCACCATTTGTCCTTGATGGAAGCCTTCTCACTGTAGGCCCTCAGCATTGGCTGGGGTCTCCTTGTTTCTACAGTGGTCTTGCCATAGCAAACCATGTGGTCACTCCCTCCCACATCTCCCACACCCTTTCTATAGGATGCCCCTTCCCATGGTCTCTCTTTTCTACCATGCTTTTCCTTGGCCAGGGCTGCAGGGAGCTGGCTAGCTCAGTCCCCAGGACTCACCTCCGTCTGTACCAGGTTGACCCTTTGTGCGCGGAGCTCACGCACGCAGTTGAAGATGTCCACCACTCCTTCATTCTCGGCCATGTCGAGCATGGTATCGATGGCAATGAAGCAGCCGGTCCTCCCGGCTCCAGCACTAGAAGAGGGGACAGGGTGTTAGGGATCTTTGGGTTGGAACAAGCCTTGTACCCAGGGCCCTGCTGAAAGGCTGTATACTACACAAGACAGGCAGAACAGCTGGAGGCCCAACACTCCTGGGAGAGGCTGAGCAAGCAAGGAAACTTAGAGCTTCAGCTCTCCCTTTTATAAAATGGGAGAGTAATGCATGCCTTTGGGGGCATTTAATCAGGACTGGCTTATTTTGCTTTGCTCATATAGCAAACACTTATTCAGCACTTGCAAAGTGCCACACATGGTCCTAAGTGCTTTGCAAATGTTACCTATAAGCTTCCCTATGAAGTGGTTGGCAAGTTTCTCATCTCATTTCACCGGTGAGGAAACTGAGGCACAGGGGGCTTCTCTTGCCTGAGGTCACACAGCTGGCAGAGGGTAGAACTGGGACTTTCACCCAGACCGTCTAACTCCAGAGTGTGTAGTCTTCCAATTCCTTCCTTCATAAGATTTATAGTACATAACATGCTTACACTGTGTGTGTGTGTGTGTGTGTGTGTGTGTGTGTGTGTGTGTGTGTGTGCAGTTTCCTCATCCGATGAATGAAGATAATCCATCTGTATAGTGTAATGCACTTAACGTGGTGCCTGGTATACTGGAGATGCCTAATAAACATGCCTTTCCTCTTTCCCTCCCCCTTTTATCCTCTTCCTTTTTTATTTTCATCAAATGGGTTGATGGATGGAAGCAAGAAAGAGCAGGAGAGACATTAACAAAGAGGAGGTGAGTGAGAGAATAGAAACCAGAGACCTCAGAGAAGCAGAGAGGGAATCCTGGAGTCCCCCGTCCAACGTTCTACACTTGGCTCCACCTGTACTTCTTTCCCCAGGACCATGAACCAGAAGCGTCATTAAACTGGAGCAGTTGGCAGCCCCGAGGCACTTGCTGGGTACCAAGTTTCCCCAAACATATTCAATTTCTGATCATTGATAGCTTTGTTAGGAGTATCTCAGACCAGGTACAAAATAGCAAGAGAACTCAATGATACTCCATGGGGCATGGACCATTCTTCCCTGTTTAGTGCTGGGTTCTAAAGCCATGCTGCAGAACCAGAGACACATAGAACATTTGCTTTAAATGCACCCAGTCTGGGAAGGGAAGGCCACCAGCGGGCTGTCAAGGAGGCCCGCTTTGACTGTGTTTTCATGCTTTGTTTCCCCCGTGGAAACAAATGTCTTGGTCTAACAATGTGGAAATAGGAGGAAGTGCAAAGAGGAAGAGAGATAAGATAGAAAAGCAATACTGGCTGATAAATCCCAGGCATATGGGCCAGTGGGGTGGACTGTCACCCTCAATGCTATGGAAAGCAAACCCTCAGCAAGCTGTCTCCATTCCTGGTGGCACATCATGGTTTGAATTGTGTGAAGTCTGACTTCTTCTTGCCTCAGGCATCTCCCCTCCACCACTATCTAGACACCCCTGAAAAGGGACCCAATAGTCTGGACCTCAGTGTCTAGGAGGGAGTACAAAGAGGTATGCAATCACCTCTTCTTCGAGGTCTTTCTCATTCATTCTCATTATATTTTAGGGGAAAGAACCAGCAAGGGGTGGTTTTGAGTTTTGGGTTCCCATCAGTGATCAAGTTGCCTGCCGTCCATGAACTTCAGTTTTCTCACATATAACATGCCTCATGCCTCCTGGTGGAGTCTTTTAAGGACTGTGCTGTTTATTTGAGCACCATACAGTAATTAATCATATGATGTTTGGAAGAGATGCTTGGGACCAAGCCCTGGCTCTATTTCTTACTAGCTGTGACCTTGAGTAAATGATTTATTATCTCTGAGTTTCATTACTCTCATTCATCAAATGAGGCTGATAGTAATACCTAGATCCACCTTATAGCATTAATGGTACAATGTATGTAAATCACATGAAACAGACAAAATAATATAATGTTCATATATGAAAGTATCAGTACCAATCTCACTAACAGGTAC
Organism: Glis glis; assembly: GCA_004027185.1. NCBI lineage: Eukaryota > Metazoa > Chordata > Mammalia > Rodentia > Gliridae > Glis > Glis glis. Next base: position 78,281 of record PVJS01001714.1, read on the forward strand.
AGGGAGGGAGAGGAATGGGGGAGTGGAGTGGGATCCAGAGGGAAAAACACCAAGTGCTGTGTGCATGTATAAATGCATCACTTTGAATCTCACTATGTTGTATAATTACAATGCACCAATTAAATTACAAGAAAAGAAACTACATTAAAAGCACAGTGCATGCAAATTGCTTAGCCCTGTGCCTGGCTGCATAGTAATTCCTCAATAAAGAGTTGTTAATTAGATTCAACAAATATTTATTGGGCATCTACTATGCCCTGGACACTGGGATTAAGAGTGGGGATATGAAGACAAGAGACATGATTCCTGTCCTATGGGATTAATAGTCTGGGGAGGGGGACAACATTAAGAGGAAGAGAACAGTGATATTTTTAAGTGCTTACTCTATGTCAGGAATTCTGTCAGGCACTTGGTATACATTAGCCAACCCATTTAATGTCCATTATCGCCCGAGGGGTGGGTACCACTATACTCAGGTGCACTGAAGTGACTTGCTATGGAAACACAGGCATAAGGCCATCGCGTACAGCCATGGACATAATAGAAGGCCTGATAAATATTTACCATTGTCTCCTTCTCTCCCTTAGCCCTGCTCTGGTTGCTTTTAAGGATATAGGCACTGGGGCTAATGTTCTCTTGTCCTTGGATTTCCATGCGATGTAAAGCAGAGAATACATGCAAAATGCTTGGATAGCCTAGGAGGGTTCTGCCAAGTCCTCAGTTGCCCCATCTGTGAATTGGGATTGTGTATTTACTACAATAGAGAAGACAACAGGCTGCTGTGTGAGAAAGGGGCTGCCTCTGAGACAGCCAAAGTTTATGGAGTCTTTCCTGGTCCCCTGACTGACGTGGACATTGCTAGGGCAGGAATGAGATGACCTGAACATGCTGGATCTGAAAAGACGGGCTGGGCCCCAGGGCACACTGCGGAGGAGAAGCACTGGGAAGGAGGGGGACACAGGCTAGCTGGCTTCAGGTCTGGACTCCATCTTCCTCTCCTTCTCAAGGCCCTTGATATGATACTTCATCTCCACTTAGGAGAATTCGAAGATGTGCTGCTCATTCTCAATGTGACTTTCTAGGTCAAAGCCAAAAAATCTCTTTTCTCCACAATAAGGTGAAAACAGACGCTGTCCAATTACTCTCTATTAAGGACCTTGCAGGCCAGCGATTGATTTTAAAGATAATAGAAATGAAAAGAAGCATGCTTGCACCAAAGCGCCCTACTGCCACGTCTGGAGAAGAGTGTGTTAAATGTCCTGGCTCTGCCACCTCACACCTGTGTCTACCTTCTGAGCACCTCAGGTTCCTCATCTGTAAAATGGGAAGAGAATAATGCCTACCTCTCAAGGTTGGATAAAAAATAAGTGAAGTGATGTGGGTAAGAAAGTGCACATGGTAGAGACAGGAGATACCGCCAGTGCTGAGTCTACATCCGGGCAACTTTGCTATTTCAGGGCCACAAGGATAACAAGGACCGTGGCTGCTATGACTGTGGCTTATTGTTAGACCTTGGGTCCCAGGTGTCACCAGATGAGGCTGAGCACTGGGACACAGGCAGGGGAGTCTTTAAGGCAAAGAGTCAAGGCCACTGCTCACGCAGAGGACTCACCTGCAGTGGACGACTATGGGCCCGGCTTCTGGAGGGTTGAGGAACTTGACCTGGCGGACGAAGCCCAGCAGGCCGGTGGCGTAGCAGGGCACGCCGTGGTCCGGCCAACTGGTGAAGTGGAAGAGGCGGAGCTCTCGGATCTCGTGGTAGCCTTTCTGAGGAGAGAAGGGGCCTCTGTTCCTCCAGCTGCTGCGGTCATGGCCCTGGCCCAGCACTGTGGGGAGCCGCAGCTGCACACGGAGGAGGACACAGCCTCCCTGCTGTCCAGGCTGATACGTGTCACCTCCCAGAGTGATTCTGTGACCAGTTCCATTTGGCAAGTGTGGAACTAGTTAAAGCGAAACTGGCTGCTTTATTGCAAGACTTCTCAGAGCCTTTAGCGTGCCAGTACACATTCTGTCTCCAAGAGGACAATACAGCACCTAGTGTTTACCCAGGGACTTCTGAACAGGTGGAAAGAAATGATGGCTGTGAAGACCAAATTCCAAGTGTTTCTAGTGGAATACAAGGCCTTCTGGTGGTTGAGACCTTGTGTCCTTTAGTTTTCCAGTTTTGTCTACAATAATCTTTTTTTTTTTGCGGTACTGAGGATTGAACCCAGGGGTGTTCTGCCTCTGAGCTATACCCATTGCCCTTTTTATTTTTTGTTTTGAAATAGGGTCTCACTAGGTTGCTGAGAGTCTTGGTATGTTGCTAAGGCTGTCCTCAAACATGTGATCCTCCTGTCTCAGCCTCCCAAGTACTGGGATTACAGGTGGGCACCACCATGCCTGGCTACTTTTTTTTTTTTTTGTACTGGAGGTTGAACCTCAGAAGCATTCTACCTCTGAGCTACACCCTGGCCCTTTTTATTTTTTTTTTTATTTTTAAACAGGTTCTCACTAAGTTGCTGAGGGTCTCTCTAAGTTGCTGAGCCTGGCCTCAAACCTACAATTCTTCCGTCTCAGCCTCCCAGGTTCTGGAATTACAGGTGTGCCACCATGCCTGAATGTCTATGTGACTTTTGAAGTTCAAAAACAATTTAACAGACTTCTTTATTACTGAGATTCTTATTAAGAAGTATAAGAAGGGAAACAAATGACCGAGGGAGGTGGTGGGGTCTGGAGTCCTGGTCAGTTTCTTCTTTCCTCACATAGACACACTTCAGGCCAAAGAGTGTTTGCCTGACGAGTCCAGTCAGGCCACACCTCTGAGCCTTTGATTATGCAATTTCCCCTGTCTACTGTTTTCTACCTAGTGATCTTCTGCAGATATTTAGAGAGCACCGAATAGAGAAAGCCTGTTTCATGTTCATCCTGTCAGTTACAAAATACTCACTAAGGATCATATGTGCCTAGGCTTGTGCTAGGAAGGAGGAAAGCCATGGCTCCTATCCCTGGGCCAGCTCATAGCCCCACTGGGGAGGAAGACTCCTGTGTAGATAATTCTATTAAAGTATATAAAGGAGCTCAGCTAATGTGAGCCGGGGAGAGGAGAAATCAAGAGAAGGTTTCCTGGAGGAGATGATACTTGGATTACATCTTGAAACATATTAATAGTGAAAATGATAGCTACCATTGATTAGGCATTGGCGGTGTGCCAGTCACTCTCCTGAACACTTCAATGTATTAGTTCACTTAATACTCATATCAATCCTCCTACTGTTATCTCCATGGTACGGATGAGGGGACGGAGGCTGAGCAAGGTTTGGTGATGTGCCTGAGTCACAACATAGTTAGTAGTCAAGCGGCGACCTGCGCCTGGCTGTCTGACTCCACAGTCTGTGCTCACCATCACCGTCATGATACTGAGGCACAGGCACTACCCAGTTGGAGACATGGAGGCGATGGAGGCAGAGGAGACAGAGGGCGTGGGAACAGGACTTAATATGCCATGTGCAGAGGCTAGGAAGGAACCCAGGACAATTCTAGAAGGACATAGAAGCCAGGTAGTGGTGGACCAGAGGACGCCCTCCTGTCAGAGGACGAGTGGTGCTTGAGCTTAGAGGACCCTGGATCCCGGCTGAGGCTTTGGACTTTGCATCAAAGGCCCCGGGGAGCTCCAGGTGGCTGCACAGGTGGCTGCACAGTGGCTGTGCAGAAGGGGAAGCGCATCACTAGACTTGCGTTTTAGAAGCCCCCACTGGCTGCCCTGTGGAGTGTGGATTTGGGTGGGCATGTCGGGGATTGTATAGAGGGTGTTGCTGGTACCTGCTCAGGTCCCCCTCCCTGGCTAGTGCACCATCCCCACAGATGCTGGGTTTTGGCTGAAGACAGTTCCGTCTCCTCCTCTGGGGAACTTCCCTCGGCTGGGCAGGAGCCCCCTTCCCACAGCAGGACTGGGCAGGGATGCCGCTGAGCCTCAGTGTGGACCGGAGAGGCGGGCTGATTGACTGGCTCTGTCCCTTGCCCAGGCTTTCCCAGGACAGGTGTGTTCTGTGCTGAAACCAGGACCATAATGACTTTTGCACCTTCCTGGAAGTGCAAATGGCCCCTCTGCCTCCAGATTGGGCCAGGTGTGCAGAGCCATTCATGCCCCCCAGCCCCGCTAACACCACCTCCTCGCTGGGCTCCTTCCCCACCCTGTCTTGCCTCCTTCACTGGCTCTCCCTCCTTGCATGAGCCGAGGCACCCAAGCCCTGGCCGCCTTGGGCTCCACTTCTGGGAAACCCAACTAAGACAGGGGCGAGATGAGTGGCAGAATCATGACAGGAGGGAGAGAGTGAAGCCCGGGTTAAGAGACGGATGAGCAGAAGTGGGCGAGAAGAAACAGCTGAGTTTGACTGAGGGCCTGACCATCTACTGTGGAGAGGCCAGTGACGTCCATTAATCCTCACAGGCCCTTGGGGTCTCTTAGGGGCACCTCCTTATGGGCACTATCTTCCCTTGAGATTGTGTAAAAGAGAAGGAAGAAGGCAGCCCAAGAAAGGACCTCATTCCCACTACACCCTGCTGGCTGCATCCCCAAGGTCCTGCTGCTCAGGGTCTGGGTCTCAGAAGGGCGCCAGTCCTCAGTCCCTCAGCCGTTCCCAGCCACGGATGTGGTGGGTGAGGTCGCCCTGCCCAGCCCCTCTTCATGGGCCTTGTGCACTCAGGCCTAGCTGGCTGCTGGTGGTTCACTGCAGCCCCCTCTTCTGGAGATGAGCCCTTAGCTGACAGGAGCTGACTCACCTGGATGGTACCCTTCAGTGGATTGGTTGATGTGGCAGCACAAAAGCCTGGCTTTCTGGCCTCCAGGGGGACAACTCTGTGGTGTGGTGTCTGCCCTGGAGGTCCCCTGTGGCTCAGGCCTATGCATGACTATGTGTATCCTTTCTCTCTGCTCTGGCCAGGGGACTGTCTCCTGCTTCTCTTATGAGTTTCTCTGGCCAGCTCCCTGGATGAATACGCCAGGTGTCCCTGAGTCCTTGCCTCAGGCTCTGCCTCTAAGGAACCTGACCTAAGACAACACTCTTGTTTCCCCTCATCTCAGCAGAGGGAGCCCACAGGCTTCCTGACTTTTCCACCTGAGTCTGCAGAGTTTGGGAGCATGGGCGTTAGAGAGGAAGATGCCGGAATGGGCATATTCTGTGCTCCAGTCTGCATGGCAGCCTGCCTTGGCCTTCAAAAGGATTTTTCCAATCCCCAAGGGCATGTCTCCCAGAGCATCTAAGTCTCCAGGCCCTTTTGTATCCTGTGGCCTGTGGCCACGGGTCTATTGAAGTGGTTGCTTTTAGAAAGTGGAGACTACCATGCAGTGGAAAGGGCGATGGGCTTCGGGGGCCAAGGTGTGAACCCTGGTTCTACTAACCTCGCACCTGGGCAACTTGGGACACCTGACTTAAATGCTCTGTGTCTCAGTTTCTTCACCTATAAAATGGGGATAGCATAGTGCCTACCTCACAGGGTTGCTGGAAGATTAAATGAGCTAATCTGTGCCCAGCTCTTACAAGAGCATTAGGGTTTAGTAAGTGCTCAGTAAGTGTTAGCTGTCATTGTAATACAGACATCCCTGACTTAACAATGATTGAATTAATGATTTTTTTAACTTTATGACAGTGTAACAGGGATAAGCATCTAGTAGAAATCTTACTTTGAATTTTTATCTTTTCCTAGGCTAACAATATTTGGTATCATTCTCTCTCTCTCTCTCTCTCTCTCTCTCTCTCTCTGGTGCTGAGAATTGAACCCAGGGGTATTCTACCTCCGAGCTATACCTTCAGCCTTATTTTACTTTTTATTTGGAAACAGGGTCTCCCTAAGTTGCTGACAGCCTTGCTAAGTTGTTGAGGCTGGCCTCAAACCTGCGATCCTCCTGCCCTAGCCTCCCAAGTCCTGGGATTACAGTTGTGCACCACCATGCCTGGCTTCATACTCTCTTGTGACACAGTAAGCTGCAGCTCCCACTCATACATATTGTCATGAGAGTAGATGACCAATACTACACACCCTACTCGGTGTGATCCATTGCTAAGCTATAATGTTGCATAGGCGAAGTGTATTAAATGAATTTCCAACTTAATAGGGTTTTCAACTTATAGTGGGTTTATTGGGATGTAACCCCATCACAAGTCAAGGACCATCTGTGTATCAGTAATGATATCATTAGGAATGACTATGTCATCGTCGAACTATAAAAGGCAATACTTGTTATTTGGGATCTCATTCTACTCATCGAGCTCCTGCAAGCCTGGCCTCTTTTCAGTGTCTAGAAAAGTATCTCTCAACCTTGACACTGCTGATATTCAGGGCTGGACAATTCTTTGTTGTGAGGGCTGTGCTGTGCTGCGGTGTGCTGTGCTATGTGGTAGGTTATTTCTCGGCACCCCTGGCCTCTACCCATTAGATGCAGGTAACACCCCCCCCGCCAAAACTGTGATGACCAAAAATGTTTCCAGACATTGACAAATATCTCCTGGGGACCAAATCACCTCTGGTTGAGAACCAAAGGCCTTGTCTTTTTCCCTCCACACTTTGTCCATTTCCTACCCCCTGCCAGGGATAGTATTCTGTCCATCCCTTCCTTGTTTGGTGCCTTCTCACCCTTCCTTCTCTGCCCAGATTCTGCCTCCTCTGGGGAGGCCCTGTCTATGAATCCCAGCCTCCTGTGGGTTTGCCTGCACCCTTTGCATGCTCCTTTGTGGCTTTTGTCACACGCATCCTAATTGCACTGAGTTGTCTGTGAAATTCCATTTGTCCCTCCCACTCAGTGTGGGACCCTCGTTGCAGGATTTGAGGCTGAACTGGTTGCTGATCTACCTCTGGTGCCAAGCTCGAGGCAGAGCCCAAATCCAATCTTTGGTCTCCACGTGTTCTGAATGAAGAGACAAGTCAGCCGGCCTGGTGGACAGCCTGCCCAGTCCAGGGAAGCTTACCTTCTGGACTGTGAAGGTGCGGATGACATATTCTGCCAGGGGCTCTGTTTCAATCAGGGTGACTTTAATGTCTCCATAGACCTCTGTGTCATCTGGCCAGTATCGCACACACTTCACCTGTGGCCAAGTGAGAGACAGGGAAAGGACAGAGATAAGGATATATGAGTTGGTGGCTGAGTGTAGCAGCCGCCTCATCTGACTCTCCTGTTCAAATACACCCAAGGGCGACTTCAGTGGCATATCAGCCCATGGGGTGCTCTGCTGGCCAGGGACTGGCAGCCTGCCCAGGGCCAAGCTCACGCCCAGAGGCATTGGACCATTAAAAGTAACAGTAGTACCTTCTTTTGCAAAGCTCCTTGTAATTTCCCAATGCATTATCACACCCAGTGATCAAACAGAAGGAGGTGAGATTGGTGGGTATTACTATTACCATTTTGCAGATGAAAATACTACTCAAGTTTGGAGGTTTGTCCAAGGTCATGTGGCCAGTTTTCTACTTCTAGCTGAGTCCCCTTTCTGCAACATCAGGCTCGAGCAGCTGAGAGTAATCAGCTGAGCAAAGATGAGAGTCAAAGGCGGGAAACGGTGAGGAGGCGGAAGCGGAAGTGGTCAGGAGAGGGTTGTTATTAAGAGGTGGTAATTGGGGGCTGGAAGGAGAAAGGCTCTTAGTGGGGAAAAGGATAGAAGGTGCTGGGCTCACAGGGAAGACTGCACCTGCTCTGCCCTGGCAGTGGGTACAGATGCTATCAACAAGCCATCCCCACATCGACTGTGTAAGTCACTCTCCGCGGAGGAGAAAGAGATCATGGTTTTCCCCTTAAAAGAACAAAAGCATTATTACCATTCCGGGGGACGCTGCACGGCCTAGCATGGCATTTCCCACAGTGTGTTCCGCTGGGTGCTAATAGGTGTTAGGTAAAGAACAAGAAACAAAAGAACAAACAAAAAAAAGGTTTTGTGGTCAAATGAGTTTGGGAAATGCTGATTCAACAAAGTTAAACAGGTGGCTTCGCTATGGAACTACTCAGCTTCTCAAATGTGCTAAAGCTAATGTGTTTTAGGACACTCCAAAAGGGGCAGAGGAGACAGCATTTCCCAAACGTATTTAACCATGGAACCCTCTTCTCGCTAAGCATTCTGCAGACTAGCATCCCATGGAACCCACTTAGGGAAACACTGGTACAGTGCAACAGTACTCGGAGCAAATACATTCAATTTTTGGTTCTACCACTCAGTAGCCGAGTAGCTTCCAGAAAGTACTGCAACCTTTCTGAGTCTCAGCTTCCTATTAATAATGATGCATAACACTTTAACACTGCTTACTAAGTGTTCTATGAATAATTTACACGTATTATTTTAATTACTTATCACCATAACCTTACGAAATGGATATTATCATCTCCATTTTACAGATGAGGATCTAAAACATGGGGAAGCAAAGAAAATTGCTAAAGGTCAACTGTTGGCAAGAGATGGACGCAGGATGCAAACCCAGGGCATCTGAATAATAACCAGGAACACTGCCCTGTATAAGTGTTTTGAGATAAAGAATTTTTTTTTTATGGTACTGAGGATTGAACCCAGAGGCATTCTGCCTCTGAGCTACACCCCTAGCCCTTTTTTATTTTTTTTTATTTTGAAACACGGTCTCATTAAGTTGCTGAGGAACTTGCTAAGTTGCTGAGGCTGGCTTCGAACCTGAGATCTTCCTGTCTCAGCCTCTCGAGTACTGGGATTTCAGGCCTGTGCCACCACACCGGGCTCAAAATAAATTTAATGCACAATAAGTGTCTGGCACAGTGCATCACCACTAGCAGGAGTTCTACTAAGAGATGATCTCCTCCCGAATCCAACTTGGATTCGTGGTCTATTCATTAAGGGAATCTGTTTCCAATGTGGGATGTGCTGTAAGCCAGGTTGGAATTTGATTCTGAATTCTTAAACCCTGGGATGGTCATTTTGTCCACAGTAGCTGTACCCTGGGATTGAGTCCTCAAGGTGCCCTCTGAGCAGAGGGACCATGAGCACTGGGAATGAGAGTCAAGAGTCAGGTTTCATGCCTGGGTTCAGGCTGGGTGACTTCAGGGTAGTTATTCTACCCCTTTGGGTCTGTGTCCTCATCTGTAAACTGGGGAGTGGACTAGATAACGGTGAGCTCAAGGATAGAGTTGCACCCTGACTCCCAATCCCTGTTAGGCCATGTAATGTCCACACCCTCTTACTGGATCATGATAGCCCAGATTCCCCTTTCCCATGGCTACGGCCAGGGTGCTTATCTTTATGGATTATCTGGTTCTTGCCAAGATGAAAACTTACCTGCCCACTTTTTACTTAATTCATATGATATGCAGAGAGGCCCTAGGAATCTTGGTTTTTATGCACCTGCCTTCAAACTCAGCAGCCCGCCCACCCGCATGCCATAGTTAACCACGGAGGCAAAAGCAAACTGGCCACAGCAGCCCCATTCCTAAGCCCTAGTTATGGATGACCTAGGACAGAGTCTAAATAGATCAGAGAGGGAGGCCAAGGCCTGAGTCCTGGAGAATATCAAGGTTTAGAGGTCGGGGAGGAAGAGCAGATAGCAAAGGGTCAGATGCTGCTGAGAGATGAAAGAAGATGAGAAGAGAGAAGAAGAAAGTGGCGACTGGATTCGTCAACATGAAGGATGCGCGTGATATCAACAGTCACCACCGGTGGGATGGAGGGCGTAGCTACATTGGAGTGGGTAAGAGAATGGGAGTGGAGGAGCAGGAGAAGCACTTTTGTTTGCCTGTTTTCTTTTTAAGGAGGAAGGTACTGAGCATGTCTGTATGCTGAGGGGAATGATCTAGCAATGAGAAAGAGATTCATTTTTTTTTAAGTGGGGAGAGAGATGAAAATATCATTTAGCAGAAACTGAGATTCAAGGCACTCGGCCTTTGAAAGGGCAAAGACGCGGCTTCTGCCCTGTCGGGATGAGCCATGAGAAACAGCCGATATTGGAAAATTTGGGGTGAAGAGAAACATCATCCATTTCTTATGGCTGAACCTGACAACCATGGGGAAGGATGAGAAGATGGCTGTAGATACAAAGAGGACTGCGGCTTTGCGATGTGGCGATGAGGGAGTTCACGTGGATGGCTTGGAGTTCCTCCAAATACATGACATGAGGTTATCAACAGAGAGTGAGGGTGGAAAAAGGGATGGGGCACTTGAGGGGAAAGGACACTGCTGGAAGATGAAATCGCAGTGATGCTGTCTGCCCCGGAGGCTGCCGTGAGGCGCGATGTGGACTAGGAGCCATTTAGTACATTGCAGGGAGTGGAGACACTCGGGCGCACCTCCGGCGTCCTCTGCCCATGTAATTGCAGAAGAGGCTTACCCTGCCCACCTCCACGAGGTTGGTGACCATGACGATGCTGGCGGAGTTCTCCTGCCAGATCATTCTCCAAAAGTCCTTTACTGTCTCCTGCATCGGGCCTGCAAATAGAGAAGGCAATGGTTAGAGACCAGAGTGCAAGGTAGCAGCCAAGAGGTTTGTCCCTCTGGGCTATTTAGTCAAAACTCCACATACAGGAACAAGAGTGACATTAGATGATCCTCGCTAGGACACCAAGTAGCTGAGCCTGTGACTGGAAGCATGTGAGCCTGATGGGCCAGATCAGAGCATGGGTAAGAAAAAACACATTCCATCCTTGCAGGGTCTGCAGCATCCCTCCTCCTGCGGTCGCCCTCTTGATCAGCCCCACCAGTCCCACTTCCCCATGGCTATCACCTTATCTGCATTATATTTGGGGCTGTGCCCAAGAGAATTTTCAAAAATCAGACTCCAGGATCTGAGAGAGAGAGAGAGAGAGAGAGAGAGAGAGAGAGAGAAGAGAGGGAGGAGAGAAAGAGAGAGAGAGAGAGAAAGAGAGAGAGAGAGAGAGAGAGAGAGAGAGAGAGAGAGAGAGGGAGGAAGGCAATTGGGGTGGGGAGGGTGGAGCTGCTGAGAGCAAAAACAGGAGTTGCTTGATTCTGAGCTTGGCAAATGCTGGAGGTATTTATTTGGAGCCCAAACAGGAGAGAAAGGATCAAAAAGAAAGGAAATATAAAAAGATAAGGAGTGGGAGATTTGATCTGACAGTCCAAAATGATTTCCTTGGAAATTACTCCTCTGATGTCTTGGGTCCTCATCATTTTTAAAATTACAAAAGTAATGCATGTATTTGATATAAAAATTTGAAGAACATACAGTACTTATATGTATGTGTATGTACTTACTGCAAGAAGTAGCATATCTATTAGAAGCATTTTTGATGCCCTTAAAATTGTTATGAAGCATGGTAGTTTTCATAGCTGCAGAGTTTTCTGCCACATGGGGGTACCATACTTTAACTGATCTACCCATTATTGGGCATTTAAGATTTTTCACTTTTTTTTCTATTATAGATAACACTATGAAGAAGGCTTTTTATATATGTCATTGTCCACATATATAATTACCTGCAGAATTTCTTCCCAGAAGGATTTGAAAGGGATGCTCATTTTTAAGCCTCTGATAACATAAATTCCTTTCTAGAGCAGCTGGCTGTATTTCTCTTCTAGATGTGCACCCATGGAGGAGATAAGGCACCCTCATCTCCAGCTCCGTTGGGTACCACCTCCTGGACGCTGGGACCTCAGGACTGCCTTGCTTGGGCTCTTTCCTCCTGATCATTTACTACTGACAGCTCCTTCCTCTCTCCCTTCTAAGCTGGACTCGCTACCTCCTTCCTTCTTAAGGACCTCTGGAGGCTCTCTGTCCCTGCCTCTCTGGCTTCTTTGCCAGTGGAAGCTCATTCTCCCCTCCAGGGAAGGGTCAGGGTCCTTTAAGGGAAAAGAAATGTTGGGATAACAGATATAGGAGGAGAGAACAACAAGTCTTGCATTAATTTCCCAAAAAACCCTCTTCCCTGGCACCCTTGGTGTCTCTCCAAGGCACCAGGTGGAGGGAAGGCACTTACCTTGAGTTGCGATGTAGTGCCGGGGTCGATGGTACCCCTGGATAACAGAAGGAAAGCACAGTCTCCAGTTAAAGTTTGTGATCAGGACAAGATCAATAAATATCTCCTCCCAGCTTGGGTTCCTTATAGGCAAAATGGGAATAGCAGGAGCCATTTCCCAGAGAAGTGATGAAGATTAAATAAGATACTGCACATAAAGCACTTAGTAAGTCACTAAATGCTATCACTATAGTTATTTGTGTGGTACCCGCACAAGCCTGCCTTGGAGCCAGTGGCACTGGGTGCAAAAATTGGGTGGGTACCATTTATGTTCATACACCCCAAAAGTTGGTAAAAAGGAATTTCCAGGTGTATGGGGGACATCCACCACCAAAGAGTCTTCCTGAGCCTTGATTACATGTAGAACATTGTACAAGGCCTTGTGGAACACCAGGAGGAGAAAACGATTCTATTGTTGACTCCTTGCATCAGTAACAATTATAAAAAGAGAACTGGGGAGACTGCTACACTGCATCTCTCTGCCAATATACTTGGGCTTATAGTTAAAGTTCTGGGTGCAGAAATACTTGCTGATTCAAAGATGCTTTTCTGAGTTCCCAGCACATTTCAGAGTACTCCTGTAAGCCCTGTTGGACTCTGGTGTGGGATTACCCTGGTGTCCCATTAACCCTAGTCATTGAAGAAGAAATTGAAGGTGACTTTCTCTTTTAGGTAGATGGGGCATCATGGAGGGGCCTCTTTGTTACAGAGAGGTGGCATATCATACTGAGCTCAGGTTTAAGAGACGGACACATATGCATTTAGTACAGAACATTGAACACAATTAGAATCTAGTGAATGAATGAATGGATGAATGCATTTTTTTTAAAAGCACAGAGGCCCCAAAAACATACACTGGGGAAAATAGAGCCTATTCAACAAATGGTGCTGGGAAAACTGGATATCCACATGTAGAAGATTGATATTAGATCCCTGTCTCTCACCCTGCACACAAGTCACCTTAAGATGGATCAAAGACCAAGAAGTTAGACTGGACACTATGCAATTACTACAAGAAACCATAGGACCAACTCTCTGACATATAGGCACTGGTAAAGACTTTCTCAGTAAGAGCCCCAAAGCTTGGGAAATAAAACCACGAATCAATAAATGGGATGGCATCGCATTAAAAAAAAAACCCTTCTGCATGGCAAAGGAAACAATCAAGAGCCTAAAGAAAGAGCCATGGAATGGTAGCAAATCTTTTCCAGCTACTCCTCTGATAGAGGTCTAATATCTAGAATATATAAAGAACTTGAAAAAACATTAAAAAAAGGTAACCCAATCAAAACTTGTCAACGGAGCTAAATAGACACTCCTCAAAAGAAGAAATACAATTTCCCAATAAACCTGAAAAAATGTTCAACATCACTAGCAATATGGGAAATGCAAATCAAAACGATCCTGAGAGTCTGCTTAACTCCAGTTAGAATGGCAGTCATAAAGAATACAAACAATAAAAAATGCTGGCGAGGATGCGGGGAAATGGGAACCCTTATACACTGTTGGTGGAACTGTAAATTAGTACAACCACTATGGATATCAGTTTGCCATATGACCTAGCTATACCACTCCTGGGTATCTTTCCTAAAGAATTAAAGTCAGAATACTATAGTGACACATGCATATCCATGTTTATAGCAGCACAATTCAGAAGAGCCAAATTATTGAACCAACCCAGGTGTCTTTCAACATATGGATAAAGAAAATGTGGTGTATACACACAATGGAATTCTACTCAGCCATAGAGAAGAGCAAGATGGACAGGGCTGCCCAGGTTGACTGGATGAATTAGATTAAGAGGTTTTGTTTTTTTCTGGAGTAGGTTTGGGAACAGAATATAGTTCCCCTAGCCTGGAATGGTGCAGTTTCTCAAGTCTACCCTCTTCTGCCCTCTCCATCCTCACTTGTTCTCACAGCCCTCATCCTCCTTGGCCTGGACCACAGCATCAACCTCCTGCTGGCCTCCCTGCCTCCAGTCTCTCCTCTGTAGCCCATCTGCTTCCTGCCCCAATGAGCTTCTTATTGCACAGCTAAGACTGTTATTTTCCCATTTATAAGCCTACAATGGCTTCCCACTTGCTCACTTTGCCTAAATGCCTCAGCTTGAAGCTGATTATCTGTCTCCACCCTCATCTCCAGCCTCACTCCCTGTCATCCTTTCCCATCCACTCCCACAATTCCATGCACCCTCATCACCCTGCTCTTCAGATGTGCCCTCCTCTGTGCCACAGAGGTAACACCTTCCTCCTGGAAGACCCAGCAGGGCTCTGTATAGGCCAATGAACGCAGTGACATGTGCTACAATGAGTTTTTTTGTACTTTTGTCCACCTTGGCCATGGGGCATGCCACCCAGAACTGGGCACACTTTTCAGCAAAAGCTGTTTGGTGCAATACATGCATGAATATGTTTCTGAGCTAAAGCTAGGATATCCCCTTGATGCATAGGCTGGAGGAACAAAGACCCTGGAAGGAACTGTAATTTGACAGGTTCTAATGTGCTAGAAAGTCAATAGGATGAAATCCTGAGCAAGAAATTCACATGTCGGTGGTGGCTTAGGTTGACTATTGTGTGCTTTCATTTCTTGGCTCAGCCATTCAGTGTTCAATCCACAGGCATTAATGGAGCATCTACTATTCTGTACGAGACACCGAGAACATAAAAGTGGATCAGATGGATGTGGGCTCTGCTTTGGAGCAGCTTGCAGACATCAACAAACTGGGATAAGAACTACTGAGGGGGAAGATGTGGGGCTTTGCGGAGCACCCTTGGGGACTGACTCAGCCATGGAGGCCGAGGAGTGTTCTCTGAGGAGGTGGTGGTTTAATTGGCTTCTTAATTAGGCCTAGTTTGGGCCTCTCAATATCCCTGGCAGTCCCATTTCATCCCTTCTTTTTTTGTGATGCTGGAGATTGAAGCTAGGGCCATTCTACCTCTGAGCTACACTCCGAGCCCTATTTTATTTTTTATTTGGAAACAGGGTCTTGTTAAGTTGCTGACAGCCTCACTAAGTTGCTGAGGCTAGCTTAGAACCTGCAATCCTCCTCTCTCAGCCTCCCAAGTACTGGAATTACAGATGTGCACCACCACGTCTGGCTCTACTCCATTCCTTCTGCAATTGGCTTGGTATTCCCACCACTGTCCCCACTGCTCACTGGCCACCTCCTCCTCCTCCTCCTCCT